>CAKALG010016985.1:0-17613 GCA_916700815.1 Helicolenus hilgendorfi | reverse complement strand
CTTTCCAAGCCGACCTAGAGCCAGCTAGCGCCGGTTAGAAGACCTACGAGGGGATTTCCCACACCGGATGACCGTCGCCCCACCCATTGAGAAGTGTAAAAATATTTTCGGTTAGGAAACTGTGGCGGGCGTGATTAATGGAGCCTGATCCAGCCGATCACTCATTCTTCCTTCTGTACAGGTCCATGCATTTTAAATTCCTTCATACACATACACATACACACTGTACACATACTTACTGTATCACAATAACAGCAGAATCGCCTGCTTCCACACATTTCCTATCCTAGAGAAAACAAACCACTGCTCCTTTGTTTTTCCCGAATCAGTGATTCCATATAATTCTTTATTTCTCATCTTCAAATTAGAGCTGATGTGATTAGCTGATTAATTGAGCAACTGAATAAATTGAATCAATTTTAATAATCGATTAAAAGCATTTTTCAAGCAAAAATGACAGTTACATCTTATCAATTGTAAGAATGTGCTGCTTTTCTTTGAAACAAGCAATTTGAAGACATCACCTTGTGCTTTCAGAAAAAAAAACACTTTGGCTGCTTGATAAACCAAATAATTAATCATGAAAAAAATCAGCGGATTAATTGATGTTAAAAAATAATAATAATAAGCTGCTCCACTACTTCAAATATGTATTTTCACTTTTTGTCTCTGCAGGTGAGAGATATTGGGTTGCATCCTGAGATGTTTTCTGTCCAGAACGGCCTGCTGACACCCACTCTGAAGGCCAAGAGGGCTGAGATTCGGAGCCGCTTCAGAGAGCAAATTGATGAACTCTATGCCAAAATTAAGAGTTAAACTGGGATCGAGGAAAAGGGAGGTAACACTCTTTTAGAGCACACAGTCAGACCCGAATTAAGTGAGAGGGATTTTCCTCGATTTGTCTGTTAGTGACGATCTGATAATGAATCTCAGTTTGATGTATGTATTGTCTCCGCTTCATCAAGTAACTGTACCACTAAATTTTCCCTGCTATCACTGGCTAATTAGGTCAAAATATGTTACTGGTAAAATGTATCTAGGAGTAACGGTTAAAAAACACAAAGGGGGAATCTGACTTGATCATGCCTTATACTGCCATTAAGTGTGACTGCTTCACAGTCAGAAAGGTAGAACACATTTCTGACTGTTTTTTATTCTTGGGAGCCGCCGAAAAAAATCTTATGAACATGCTTTTACAACAGTGACTAATATTGAATATTTATATCCCAGACTATTTAATGTTTTGGTCTATCTATTTAAGTTGGTATTTAATGTAATCATTAAATCTGTAAATAGTGTATCTGCTGAAAAGTCTATTTGTATGCAGAGTATTGTACCTGATACTCTGTAGTTGTAATTTCCTGCATTCCCATTTTCTTCATTGCTGAAGAACAGATGAACCGGTTTTAGTGCATATTTTAGTTAATGGCCTATTGGGAATCACATTGCGACAGACTTGTTTTTGCCTTTGTTGGTTGTTTTCATTTAACACTGCATGGGAAATGTTGAATGTTACTATACTCTACATGCAGTGCCTCCTTTTTGATTTTCACATTTCAGTGCCACAGGTTGCAGGATAAAGCTGCATACCGTCATTTGTATAATGCACTTAAGTCGGGGTAAATATTTAAAACACTGGCATTACGGTTAATTTAAAGTAGCACGTTTTCAAAATTTATTCCATTTCCTTGTCAACATTTCCTTTTAACGAAACGAAGCAGCATCTCAGTTGTTTGATAAGATTTAGTTGTGAATTTTCAGATTTTTTTACTGAATTATGATCATTACACATCTAATCACGTTGAGGCCTCCTTGAAATTTCAAGCCATATAGTTATTTTGTTTTTTTTAACGACTTATGATTTGAAAAGGGCAAAGGTGCAGTTTTGTGCTGAAGTTGTAAGTACAGTATATTTATTTCTTAACTGTACCAAATAAATACTTTATTCCAAAACTGATGTTTAATGTTGTCTTTTATACTAGGAAAAATACTTTGAATCCCAGAAAAGGCATGCCTGATTTCTAAGTATTTTAGATAGAAACCTATTTTTGTTTTGATGTGATTGTCAATAACGACATCATGACTTATTTTTCCACGTACTATACTATAACTTTTTTATTTTTTCAACATATGCCTTTTTTCGACATATTATAGTATTTTAATTTTTTCAACAGACTATAATATTACTTTATTTTTTTCAACATACTATACCATGAATTTTTTTGACATACTATACTATGGCTGTTTTCATAAAAATTTTCGACATACTATAACTGATTTTTTTTCACAACATTTTTCGACACTTGTGTTTTTTTTAATGACATTTTTCGTCATACTTTACTATGATTTCTTTCATCAATTTTTAGATATACTGACTTCATGAAATTTTTCGACATACCATACTGACTTTTTTTTCATAAAATATTTCGACATGCTATAACTTTTCATGAAATTCTGTTGACATACTTTACTATGATTTATGAAATTTTTCAGCATACTATACTATGACATTTTTCATCAACATTTTTCAACATACTATACTGTGATTTTTTAAATAAAATGTTTTGACATACTATACTTTGACTTTTTTCATAACATTTGTCGACATACTATACTATGACGTTTTTCCATACACATTTTTGACATACCATACTATGACTTTTTTTACATGAAATTTTTCGACATACTTTACTATGACTTCTCCATGAAATTTTACAACACACTATACTTTGACTTTTTTTCATAAAGTTTTTTGACATACCATACTATGAGCTTTTAAATTAATTTCTTTTGGCATACTTTACTATGACTTCTCCATGAACTTTTACGACACACTATACTTTGACTTTTTTTCATAAAGTTTTTTGACATACCATACTATGAGCTTTTAAATTAATTTCTTTTGGCATACTATTCTATGTCTTTTTTTATAAAAATATTCAACATACTGTACTATGACTTTTTTTTCATAAAGAATGTCGACATACTATAGAGAGGGCAAGGCAAGGCAGCTTTATTTGTATAGCACATTTCAGCAACAGGGCAATTCAAAGTGCTTTACATAAACATTCAAAAACATTGCGACAAAGTGCAAAAGAACATTATGACAATTAAAAGTTATAAAAACACTTTTTTTCATAAAACTTTTCCACGTACTATACTATGAATTTTTTTTATGAAATGTTTTGACATACTATACTGACTATTTCCATTAAAATAACGATATACTATATTATGACTTTTTTCCTGAAATTTTTCGACATACTATACAACTTTTTTCATACATTTTTTTTTAAAGTCAGTGTAATATGTCGAAAAAAGTCCTAGTATAGTATGTCGAGAAAAAAAAACTCATAGTACATTAGTTGAAAAAAAGAAATAGTAAAGTATGTCGAAAAAAAGAAATAGTAAAGTATGTCGAAAAAAATTCATAGAATGGTATGTCGAAAAAAACAAAAAAGTCGTAGTATAGTATGTTGAATTTTTTTTAAAAAAAGTACAAGTATAGTTTGTCGAAAAAAAGTCAAAGTATAGTGGGTCAAAAAAAATCATTGTATAGTATGTCAAAAAGATTAAAGTCATAGTAATGTATGTCAAAGAAAGTAATAGTACAGTATCTCGGAAAAACGTCATAGAACAGCATGTTGAAAAAATAAAAAAAAAAGTAATAGTATAGTATGTTGAAAAGTCAAAAAGAATTTAAGTATTAAAACATTTTTTTGAAATACTGTACTATGACTTTTTGTGACTTTTTTTAAAACACTATAATTTTCACTTTTTTTAAATCACTTTATCAACAGTTTTTTTTATAATTTTTTTCGACACATCATGACTTTTTATTTTACTTTTTTCTTTACAAACTATACTATGACTTTTTTTATTTATTTTTTTCAACATACCATGCCATGACTTTTTTTTGTTATTGCAATTTCACATTTAAATAAACAAAGCGCTGCTTTCACTTCCATGTTGTGCTACATTAAAACCTTCAAAAACATTGTTATCCTTTTACTTTGTTATTGTCATCTATAGTGAGTATAATGCATAAAAACACACAATTCAAATGATTAGGAAATAAATTATTGTATTTTTATTTAAATATTTGCTTTGATTAAAAATATATATATATTGGCATATTGGTATTAGTAGTTCTAATACTACGACATACTATAGGCCTACTATGGCTTTTATTGATATGCTATAATATGACTTTATTATGACATTTTTATGACATATTGTGGCTTTTATTGACATACTAAACAAATACTTTACTATGCTATTTTATGACATATTATAGCCCTACTGTGGCTTTTATTGACACTATACTATGACTTTTTATGCCATTTTTTTTATGACATATACTATGAATTTTTCTGACTTTTTTCTGACATTTATGCTACATAAGATGACATGAAGTAAAGTGTTGCCAGTATCTTTGATGGTACTGTATATAAAAGGGCAATATATCTATATTATATCGATATCATGATATGAGACTTGATATCGTGTTAGATTTTGGATAACGTAATATCATAATATAGCACAAGTGTTGTCTTTTCCTGGTTTTAAAGGGTGCCTTACAGTAAAGTGATGTAATTTTCTGAACTAAACAAACTATACAGCTCTTCTATTATTTGCCTTTACACACGATTATTTATCTAAAATATCCTTGTCTAAATATTTTGTGAAAGCACAAATAGTCAAACCAACAATATCGATATAAAAGTATTTGGTCAAAAATATTGTGATATTTTATTTTCTCCATATTACCCTAGCCCTATTATACAGCCAGTGCAAAATAACATAAAACTCACCTTCTACTGGGTGTCAAAATCTGCCATACATTTGAGCAGAGCCTCATCAGAGATATCCCCGCTGTTTTGTTCAAAGTTGTCGAGGCTCTCTAAATAGTCCTGGTCGTCCCGTCCGTCTCCCCACACGTCAGCTGATTCCTCCTCTGGACACACTCCGCTCTGTGGGGTCTGGTTTGATGCCTGGCTGGGTTCAATGTTGCCAGCATCGTCCATTAAGTAAGCCTGGTCTTCCTCATCCTGCAAGTGGACAGAAGACATGATCGTACACCTCGTCTTTGAGCTTCAAAAGACGACAAAATCATTTCAAATTGTAGCTCAGTCAGTCAGGATGCTAGTTAAAGTAAAGCAAACTAACCAGTGCCATGATGTAGCTGACGCAGATCTCCTGTGGCAGTGGGTAACCTGTAACATTAGACGTGTTTATCTCAGACAGGTTGTGTTACCACCATCGTGCACCTCATCCCCCCACAGACAGATCATGTGACATTGAGTTGTTTTAAATACAAAAAGTCAGCATGGCAGCTCTTAGGGTCATAACTTACTTGAGGACCTGAAGTTCTTGCATTCGGGATCATGACACTTCTGGTACCACACTTCCTCTTTGAGGTCCACAACAATCCTGCAGAGGAGGATGAGACCAAATCAGAAAGGGAGTGGGGCACACCTAAAGACTGTTAACAAAACATGAAACATACATACATGATGTTGTTGCTTTTATGAAACCTTTCCACGTTTTCACACCAGCGGTACTTTGCGATGTCGTAGACAAGCAGTTGTTCAGCAGCAAAGTAGTTCCATCGTCTGATGTCTGTTGAAGTAAACATAACACACACAGTCCTGACATTCATGATATAAACTGGTTTCTGAAATGTGTATACAGTAAATTTATATACAGCATTCATCGATAATCAAAATAATCAGCAAATGAATCGATAATGGAAATGATCATTAGTTGCAGCCCTAGGTCCCAAACAAGACGGTTTGAAAGTGGCACATCTTTTGCAAAAGCATATCTTTCGTCAGCCCAAACACTTACTACCACGTACGCCGTCCTTTTTAACCACAGTTAATATGAAGTTGTCCACTTCTTGATGAGGGGATGACAGGCAGCCAGAAAGTGAGCCTGCCAGTAATGAATGGGGGAAAAGTTAAAACTATTTATGTTGACAAATATCAGGGTAAAATATTGATACACTGAATGATTATATAATACACTACACATGTATGTACAATACAGAGAGAAGCCTACATTGTCAGTTCAGTGTTACCTGGATATGCAGCTGATCCCTGCTGACAATGAGGCTGCAAGGTTTTGGATTCCTTTGTTTCTGGGACGTCAGACGTAAGAATCCTCTGACCTGTGAAACTAATGATACACAGAAATAAGCTCTAACACTGTGGCTTGATGGAGGTAATATTTTCAGCACACAGAGTTAAAAGGTGTTGTACCTCATATTACAGACTAAGGAAGCCAAGAACACGCTTTCCTCCGCAGAAATTCCCTTCTCAGGTTTGCCAATAAACTCGTTGTCGTCTGCCACCGTGAACGCAGCGTTCTTTCCCACTTTTGATGACTTGTATAAGCGGAAATTCCTGTTCTTGGTGTAAACACCTGTTTTTTTGTAAATTAATAAAAACATTGACAAATATATTTTGTTAATTCTAACAATAATTACTGTATATTTGTATACTTGCAATGTTTAGACAAAATGATGCTTAAAAGGGTGCAGAATATATCAAGAGAATCATTTAATCCAAGTAAGTGTCTGATATAAAGGTTAAAAAAGGACAAATAAAAGCGTGTAGTTTCTCTTACCAAGATCAACAAAGAGACAGTCTTGGTCATTCTTGTTTTTCACCTGGAGGAAGCTGAGGTCTCTCTCTTCCTGCTTGCGCCTCTTGGCTTGTGGACTCTCAGCCGTCTCTTCTGCCTTTGCTGGCGTCCCCTCGGAGACGCTGCTGTCGGTACATCATCAAGACAAATTACACAAATTAATAATAGCAAAGAAATTTAAATATTTATTGTTACAAGTCTGAAAAAACAAACCGTGTTTCACTGTTTTCTGCCACTGACTTCAGCCCAACATTCAGGCAACTTTTGGCTCTGCTCAGTACTGGGTGAAGTATAGCATGAATAAACCTGCCTAAGAAACAAACAGAATAAATGAAGTGAAGTAACATCTGAAAAAAAGAAAACATTTTGTTGCCTCCATGCAGCATTGAACATACCCACATGTATGTTGTCTTTGAAAGCTGCATTTTGGAGATTGAAGATGAGATGTCGACTGAACTTCTCTTCTGTGCTGGAGTCAAGATTCAGGACATTTTTTGTGGAGCATTCAATCCCATAAACTTCCATTAGTTTGTCACAAACATACTGTCAACACACAAAACACAGACAGGTAAATATACCGTATGTCATACATCGTTATGGCAAGAAAGTAACAAGATAAACTACGACAGATCTAATAATCTAATCCAGTCTAACCATATGTTTCTCCCATGTGACAGATTTGCCAGTCTTCAGAAGCCACTTAAAGGGACTATTTGTAACTTTCAGAAATGCTTCTTAACAGCGACACCTGTGGCCGTGAAATCAACGAAAGTCAGCGTCGGGCTCGCGCTTGCTCGCTCTAAATATACCTGAACGAGCATCGCTCAAAACAGTGAGGCGACACACGTCAATTAAAAGCACAATATCACTCTATATTTCAGCTGCTTGGCAGTAATGTTAGCTGACCAGACGAAGGTCTCTCCATGAGGCTTTTCCTGCCTCCCTGCTCTCTCCGCCCGCAGCCGGAGAGAGCAGAGGAGATACCAGCATCTGGTCGGTAACGAGAGGGTAACGTAACTCTCGTAACTCTTCACAAGACACGGGAAAGCTCCGTTGGTCTGGAGGAGCTGCAGCATTTATTTCTGCACAAACGTCCCCTGTACATTCACTAGATATTCTCAGAGCTAAACTAACTCTTCTGCACTGTGTAGTGTGCGTGCGTGCACGTAAGAGTGGAGCGAAATAGCGAGAACACGCACGTTGTGTGACTGAAGGCAAGCAGAAAGAGGAGCAGAGTACAGCAGAGACTCCGGCCCTGGAGACCAAAGCTACAGTCTCCCCCGCCATCCTCCGACCACGGATGACACTGTTTAGCAAGACGGGCTTCACTACATAAAACTTTGCGGTTTTGGTGCTTCCGTGTAGTTTGTGTTGGAGTCTTGTCTGGACAGCTTAGCCAAGCGCGAGCGGGACACCGATCCACAATGATTTATACGTGTAAGAAGTTACAAACAGTCCCTTTAATAAGAACGTAGTGAGATATATTGTCAATGAAGATGCACCTGGATAAGTGATGACACCATAGTTTTCCCATCAGCTCCTTTGTTTGAGGGCTTGTGGAACTCCAAGTCAAAGTAAAGCTTACAAACAGCGCCCTCTGGTATCACCTCATAGCAGTGCATCAAGGACTGTGTGTAAGTCCTGAAAAAGAAATCAAGAGAGAAATCACCATTGATGCATCATCATCGCAACACAAAAGAAGATGCACCTTATTTTGCAATGTTTACCTGTAGTAATGCCACAGCTCACTGTAACTGGTGACGAGGAAGATCCTTTGACCCAGGCATGTCTTTTCTTTCTCAAGTGCAAAAACATGTACAGGCTAGGGAATACAAGGCACAAATGTCAGCTTTTTTAAACCCCCTTTACACACAGGATGCAACATCTAAGGTGCAGACTGATGAGATAGTCCCAGCCATCGCAAAAGTTTTACTACCTCTTTGCAGCTCTGAGCGAAGCTGATCGCCATACACTGACGAGGGAAGAGCTTCCAGACAGAGGAAGGCTGGCACGGCCACAGTCGGGGTTTGTAGTGTGCGGCCAGAGGATTCAGCTGGAATGACTGAGCAAGCTGCTCAACCTTCTTCAGTCGGTCTCCCCACTTCCTCATCTTCAAGTGCTTCTCAACCACGTATGTGTGACCCCTTTATTTCACCCACAGGGCAACTTCTTCATCATATATCCACCTCCAAAGTGAGGTTAGAGGTCAGCTACAGTGCAGCACCACCCGGAGCTGGTAGAAATTCAGTATAAGTATCAATACCACAGTTACATACATACTAAGTCCTGCAAGTAAAAGTACAGAAATATGAGCAGAGCACCCTGTACCAAAATTAAAAGCAGACATTAGACAGTAATTTGACTGCTCTATTAAAATGTTAGTGCAACAGAGCCATACATCCAGGACTTTAAAATTTGAGCTTTCAGCCCAGTGAGTTAATTTCTTGAACAGAACAGACCAGACAAGAAAGTCTCACTTCCCCTCAGACATACTGGAAGTAGAGTAGAGCTCAGTGTACAGCGTCTGTGGTCGTGTCTTTATACCTCCATGGAGGCTTGTGATCTGAAAATGTGTGCAGAGTCATATTTCCTTCCAGCTGTTGAAATGGGATCTTCCTTTTGTATGCATTGTTTGTGGAGGTGTAGAACAAGAACAATGGCGAACGTACCAGTAATTTCAGCAGCGTATTTCTGTTAGAGGTTTGTCTTTGAAAATAGTCTGCGTCTTTTAGTTTGGAAAAATATGTTTTTGCATAATTTTTGTGAATTTTTAATGGGGAAAATATTCAATAACTTCAGTATTATGCAGTGTAGTACCACCAAAATCCCTTCACACATCAATGGTGTCCTCCTGATTATACTTGTTAAACTAATTAAGACATTTTGATGGTACTACACTGTCTAACACTGAAGTTATTGAATATTTTTCTCTTTTCTGTGTTGCACTTTGTAGACGGTCTCTGGACACTCTCTCACCGCCGGCTTGTTGCCTAGAGACCAACGTTATGTGTTATGTGTTGATTAAAATGAGGTTGTAGCTCGTTGTCTACCTCACTACGGTCAGAAAGAGCCGTTATTTGTGTTTTAACAACATTTATTTTTATGAGTTATTAATCCAGGAAGTTTGAATCTGTCAATATCTTTCCAACTTTATCGACGTACTTGAGTGATGAACTTAGTTAACGATTATATTGCCGCCACTGTAGATTGAAGACTAATGTTAACCCGATGAACGTAATGACGTAATGACGTAAGTAACGTAACGTTTACTTAAACTGGGATTAACTTTAACGTTATAACTTTAGTGTCTTTAGGAGTAAACTGGCTATAACTCACTGTCAGTTAAAGTTAAACACAGTCGAATAGGTTACTTTACCGTGTACTGTTTAATGCCCAGGCACTCAGTCCCGTCCCTTTCTAACTCGGTGAAAGTCTGGATGTAAACACACAAGGTTCCGCCTCTGACTCGATTTCGTTTTGGCGCGTCCGGAACCGGAAATAGCGTCATTTCCAGTTAAATCAGAAGCTGCATCTTTTTCTTTTCTTTTTTTATTAAACAAATTCAAATTTATAAACAACATGGCTCATAGATCATTGCATTCAAGTAAAGGGACAAGGTGCATACAGAACAAGAACAAATAAAATATGTAAAATTATACATGAAAATAATAATAAATTAAATTAAGGGGAGTCATGTCGTACCAGACAATAAGTATTTGTTTTTACTGCCAATTATTGTCAATTTCTTTTTTTTTTTAAGTTATTTTTTGGGGGCATTTTTAAGCATTTTATTGACAGTGGATAGAGTCTTGGAAAGGGGGAGAGAGGTGACAGGGGGAGAGATGACATGCGGAAAGGTCCACGGGCCGGAATTGAACCCGGGTTCACCGCGGCTAGTACTCAGCCTTGGCAATATGTGGGCGCCCGCTCTACCGACTGAGCTAACCCTTATTGTCAAATTTTAATTAGACGTGTAGCCTCATGATAAAGACAGTGGATGCTTAAATATAGTATATATATAAATATACGCTTAGGATGCATGTACTTTAAGCGTCCACTTTCTTTTATCATAAGGCTACACGTCTAATTAACAATTGACAATAATTGGCAGTAAAAACAGATATTCGTTGTCTGGTACGACCATGGACGCATTAAGGGTACGACATACGACTGTTTTTCTCATTTATTCTGGTTCTGTAAATTTACATGTGAATTGTGGAAAGATGTCAACAATTATATAGTTGTATTCTGGGGGTATTGTGCCTATGCAGAGGGTAGTTTAGTTTATTTATTGACTACACTGAGGGTGTTTTATGTTTTAATTATTTATGTATTTATTTATTGTGTTGAGTTGAATATGCTACTTATTTTGTACTGTAATTACTTTGTGACTTTTCTACTTTTTTCTTTTCTTAAAGCTGACTTGGTGTAAACTGCTCAGAATTCCAATGTACTTATGTGCAAATGGCAAATAAAACTCTTGAATCTTGAATCTACTCTACTGCCTGTGTTCATTACCAAACATACGACTTCCGGTTACATTTTTTAAACGAATAAAAGCCTTAAACACAAGAACACGAAATATAAATATAAAACCACTTATAACATATCTCTCAAATAGTGTTGCCATATTAAATGTGTCAACATGACTGTCAGAAAAAAATATGAATCTAAGAGATGTTATTTTCTCTGGCTTTACATGAAAGTGATGATTATGACTGTAAATAGCTTGCTGTGGGGTGTGTGTAATGCTGTTTAAAAGTAATGCATGCTGTTAGATGTGTTTGCATGCTGCTGTTTTAGTTATGCGCAATGCTGTGGTGGTGTAGTGGGCAAAACACACACACACATACACTTTCACTCTGCTCCCTGATTTTTTGTTTTGTTTTCACGTAGGTCTAAGGCACGTATAGCCTAACACAAATGAAATGCATTTTTCAGAAATTGTATTACACAATTCAACTTGACCTAGTGTTCAGTTTGTGCCTATGCTGGTCAGTAAGGGCCTATTATGGCAGGTTCACACAGGGCATCGCACCCTTCCCACGACAGCACTGATACAGTATATCCCTTTATACTACAGGTATAATGTATAATTATTTCAGACATCATACACTGACCCTCTAGGCTTTACAGCCTGGCACTGCTTGGATCTAGAGAGGATGGGATGTTGTCAATCTAACATTCCTCTCCTCCCTGCAAATTTGACCTTCAGCGAGCTACTGTACCAGCAACGAAGGAAGGAAGCGAGAGGAGGTCAGGAGGTGGAACATAACATTGCAGAAGAGGAAGTAGCTACTCACAAGTCCCATCTGCAGGGAGCACCAACGAAAACACCATGTAGCCTACAGTATTTAGTCATCAGGTAAGCATTTGTGCAGTAACACGTGTTATTTTAATTAATCAAAAGAAGAATGTGCGATGGGCATCGGAGGATCTTATCAGTACTTGTTTTACTATGTTTACTTTTATTAAAAGGTTCTGTGCTATTAACATTAAGCAAAGTATTTGTGCATTCCTTTCATACTGAATGCAATATTTGACAGCTTTATTGAGTATTATCAAAGCTGCAAGCAGCAGCAAAGTAGTGTCTAATCTAGCTATTTAGTTGGACAAAGAGAAATTAAAAGTTTTGATATGGGTGGATTGTCACGTTTCTCATAAAAGTTTTTGCTCAATTTGACCTATGTGACTGATTTTTAATCGTTTATTTTACTTATGTAAATGGGCATGTGAGTATTTTTTAATGAAAAAATGTGAACCTATCTTTTAAGAAAAAACTAAACAGAATAAAGAAAGAAAGAAACAAAGAGAGAGAGAAAGAAGAGACAGCATTTGGGTTAAACTGGGAAGTAAAGACAATTTATTGCTAGGCTGTACCATTTAGGTTTATCTGGTTTATAAAAACATCTCCGAGAGCTTACTACAGTAACTCAGTAGCTCTAACAGAACAAATAACTCGACATCAGGGCTCCTAAGGGCATGCTATTTCCTTCCACAGGAAGGGAAAAGGCGTTGCTTAGGATGATACGTTTTTACTCCCCCAGAAAGTGTTCTGCCCACAATTATTACTCCCCTGCAGGTTGATATACACAGATTTTTGCTCCAAGAAATTAATTTCCCTTGCCTAAGGTATGTGCCTTTAAATATTTGCTTTCAATCCATTGTGTAATAATTTAAGCTTATCTTTGGTGGGAAGGTGGGTGCCATACTCCAAGGGAGGAAAACTCATAACAGTAGATTAAGGGCTTGTCTAAACAAAGTGTTCCAAATCTTCCCATTTCTGGACTGTGTACAACCTTTTATTCAAGTTTGGTCCTGCAGTGCATTTCTTGGATTTCTGTTTCAGCAGTCTGTGCAGATAGAAGACAAGAAGAGCCCTTCAAAATGTGCGACAGAAGAAGACTGCTCTTTGCTGCAATTGTTTTCTACTACGAAGTACGTATTGTTTCTCTTACAAATAGCCATTTCAAACCTGTTATGTTAGAATTAAAAAGCAATATTCTCTCCTCTTGAAACTATCTTTTTAATGCCATACTCAATTAAAGGTGACTGCAGGGAGCGCAAAACTGCTGAACATGGCCCCGGATACTGTCGATTACATGTACGATGGATGCCGTAAAGAGGCCATGGAGACATTTATCCATTCAGGCCTCTTAAAACAAGAGCTGAACCGTAGTGTGGGATTCCAGAGTGCATGGAGCGCAAAAACTTCCTGTTCAAAGCTGATCCCTGGAGGAACAAAAGAACACACTGCTGCACTTTTGGCATATGCTGACGGGGACGCAGACTTTACAGAGACCTTTGACATTGAAGTAGAGACACTGGGTGTAAATGTTAGCACCTATGAAAACCAATTCCATTTCAAATCCCTTCACTTCCTGCTCATGGATTCAATGTCGCTGCCGAATCCAAAGGAGAAGTGCAAGATTGTGCATGTTCTCACAGACAAATACACGGCAAAAAATGGCTCAAAGGTGAGATTTGGAAAGTTCACCAAAGTTCAGTCAAGCTACAGTGCGGTTCAGAGTTTGTCTGACTGGGATGATCTAGTCATCTTTAATATCACTTCTTGCTTCTTTGTCAATCTGGGAGACGACATCTGCAGTGAAGATCAGGGTATGGTCCTCTTATCTCCAGCTGAAGTGTTCACTGTGGAAGCAGTCAATAAAGTAACTGACACGAGGAATGAAGCTACATACACTGAGATCGTTTTGAAACACTCTGAACTGAGCAGATCAGACAACTGCAAAAGTTTGTCACGGTAAGACATTTTCTTAAAAAAAAAAAAAATGAAATATTTTACTAAATCCTGTGATTATTTACAATGATGTTTTAATTATGAGGTCATATGTGATTTATTTATCAAAACTGTGTGTGTGATCTTTGAATGTTACAGAATTCTGAAAAAATAATGAAGAATTGTTTGGCATCAAATATTTGAAATAGATAGAAAGACCACATCAATTTACTTTACTTTGAAATAAATTTATCCAAGATAGTCTCTTAAAGTTCCAAGCTTAGCTTCAAGAGTGATATATTTTAAAATCCCTGAGAACCTGGTCTCAGATCTTTAGTATTTCTCTAAAAACTTAGAGGGGAATTACGCTCATTTTCAAAAGTCATACATGTTATTCTTATGGTCTAGGACAGCCCAAAAATATAAGTACACATGAACAACTCGCCCCCAAATCCAAAAAACTAGAGTGCTAAAACTCAAACTTGTGATGTCATAGGGAATGAATTAGGGAGCTGCTCCAAAGACAATGAATGAGGAAAGATGTTAGACAACACTGAGAGCACCCGGGGAAATGAATCTAGAGCATTTCAATGGAATTGCATTGCTAGGCAACAGCTCTGGTCCATGTTTACTTCCTGTCAGCTGATGTCATTCACATACACAACAGGAAATAAACTGGGACACATTTGGAATGTTTATGTTTACGACTGTGAAAAGGACTGCGTCAGAAGAGCACAAATAAAAAATACACACACAAATCTCTCTCATGAAATAATCAAAACTGTTTGGCACTTTGGAAGAAAATGTTGTCTTAATGTATAGGCCTACCTCGCTCATAATAAGAAGCAGATTTTTCAGGATCTTTAAGACATTTTGATATTGTAAATATTCCCCTCTCTCTTTGTGTCCATCTCTTTAGGTCCCCAGCTGATGGCTCCACCCAGTGGCTTGTGTTGATGCTCGTGGCGTTATCTCTTTTTTTCTTTAACTATTGAGAACAAATGGAAAGTAATCAGCAGAATGCACTGAGAGTTATTACAACACAAAACGCTGCTTTGTTTGTATAGTTGAACAATAATCTGTTTTGCTGTGATGCTGCCAATTAAGGTGCAGCAAGCTTTTGTAGTCAGCTGCAAAAATGTAGTCATAACACTGTTTTTTAACCACTTCAACCACATTTTCTATACGCATATCAGCAGAAATATACTGCATACTAATATCAATATTTCTGAGGTAAGGATATTACTTTCCTTCACAGTTATTTTTTGGAGGCATTTTATATGTTTATTAGAGCGTGTACAGTGACTCTAAGCCACCAGGGTGCCCCAAAATTTCAGCTTTTCAGTCAGCTTTAAATATATGAGTTGAGCGTTACATAAACAAATAAACAGACTGCACTGCTCTTGTCTTGCCTTATCGTTTTTTACACCCGTATGTATATGTATTCCAGGGCTGACCTTTGAGCACCTGTTCATGTGACAACTACAATAAAAGCAGTTTGCAAACAGTGAAGTCATCAAATTCTTTCAGAGAGAAATATGACTGCAGTGCAAGATATTACAGTATATTTGTGACTTTACAATACACGCTTTTCAGTCATTAGTCATCATTAGACTGACACTACACTGAAACTGTACATGCAATTTGTTTGAGTTTCTGAGTTAATGCCACTTTACTGTAGTCACCAATACACCCAATACACTGTGAAACATCATATAAGAATTCAATGGAATCAACTTTTGTTTAATCATTAACAGATTAGCAGACTTCACAGGCTTCCCAGCATGCATTGTTTCAGAGTTAAATCTCTCAGAAGACCTCTCTTTTTTGTAAAGAAAACCGACATGATGAAAACTGCTGTTTGTCTTTAATCATGTTAAATGAAGTTGTTTCTTCTCGTGATAATAAACTCAATGAAAACCACGATAAAGGTTGGTATTGAATTCAGTCAATATAAGATATAAAACTGCTGTTATAATTGTACATAGTAGGATGCAATGTGGCTGAAATAGGAGTAGTAAGCTATATAACTAAGATCCCATGTCTATGTTCAGCAAAGAATGGATTCTTTAATGTCTAAATGGCGTGCAAACATTTATTAAACTTATTTCCTCAAATGCAGTGAATTTAACTCAACTGGTTTTACATTTTCACAGTTAATCATCATAATACAACAATAAGAAATATAAATATATATACAGAATATAATAACACATGCTATACATACACTTATTATATCCCAAAAACAAACATACTTACAGTAAACTAGAACAGTCCTAAACAAGATGATTTTAAAATGGCACATGCTTTCTCTATCTACAAAGAATACAGCAGCAAGCACTTGATGACTTAATATCAGCGTCACTATTATAGATTTAAGGGCATTAATGCTGGAAGAGCGGCATTAATACTGATGCTGCAGTTATTCTGAGTAATGGTCTGATGGCATTAAATATAAGTCTACCATGAGAAGAGCATTTAATCAAGTGCATACAGTATACTTCCATGTGATATTACAGCATATGTAATGTAACATTAAAATGCTAACAAAATGTCAAAAGCAGCTGAAAGTGTATAGTTCATGTTGCTGACAAAGTATTTTATTTTTTTTATATTCGCAATATCTAAAAAAATTATCATAATAAAGAGATTTATTTTACATTTTGGCAATTTGGCACCATTAACATGCTTTTTAGCAGTTCTATGTATCCATGACTTACAGACAACTATCACTGGAGTACTTTGATATTGAATAAAGCTTAAAAACATTCTCAGGCAAGTTCTGCAGTTATAAGCATCTTATTTCTACAATTGCTAAGCAGGTTTATGAACGTTTATTTGCATTAAACATCTGAGACAATAATATCCTCGGAAAGTGAAAGTCACACTGAATCTAAAAATATGTTTGTCATGTCTGTGTGTTGAGATTGGGTTAAAGTACCTTAAAGACACAGTTTGAGTGTGGTTGTATAAGGTATTTATCCATAGTAGGTGAATATTTTCTATATTTTCACTGTTTTATCTCGCTGTGAGACAGCCCTTTCCTTTCCAACGGGGAACTAAGTAAAACCTATCTATGCTCTCTCCAAAGCCAGCAGGCTCAGATGACAAAAACAGTAAAAATATGTTTCACTTTCAGTTCAGTTCGCCGTTGTAAAATACTCTTAAAAGGATATACATCTTTCTTAGGTAAACCTTTCTTTTAGGTGACTAAAATACATTTTTGCCGACCGTCGTATACTGTAATTAATACACCTACTATGGATAAGTAGCTCATACAACCCCACTTCAAAACACCCAAACTATCCCTTTAAGTGCCTCGGTGAGCTCGCTGTGTGTCACAGCCACTGCTGCAGCTGTTGATAAACAGGCCAAATCATCGGGGAGGCATGCCTCACAGTTTGAAAATCTCTGGTGCGGTGTAAAAAATCAACACTATGCCCAGATTTCTAAACGTTCACCACACCCATCAGACTTAATTAACATTATCAGCTCTTTAAGAACACGAAAAAAGTCTGGATTGTGTCCAGCGGAGACAACTAACTGTCCTTATTATTGGGCTCAGAGTTGAGTCGTGACCTGTGTCCACGGGAACAAGTGCTCTTGTCTTTGCTGAGGATGCTGGTGTCGACCCGAGAGAGAGTGCACATGCTGCTCTGGCGACCCGGTCGAAGTCTTGTGTTTCGGAGCTCCAGCTCATCGTAGCTTGAGATCTGGACGAAGGG
>CAKALG010016984.1:0-11567 GCA_916700815.1 Helicolenus hilgendorfi | reverse complement strand
ATTTTGGTATGTACATGATGCCCAGACATTCAATCTCAGAGTCTATGGGCCGAGTGCAGATAGAGTTGGGGCGTTATACTGCAGCTCTGTGGCTTGCCTTTAAAACTCCCGACAGGTCCCTTCAGTAAATATTATCTTTCTAACGGAGTAGAGTTGCTGCACGTGTGACTGAGCAAGGCGCCACAGGCAGAGCGGGGCCTTCTCGCCTGCTTAATGGGCTTCCACAGAGGAAAAAGACGAGAAACGAAAAAGAAAGTCTGCAATGACCTATTTCACAACATGTGTCACGCTTCAGCCACGGAAAATAAGCCTCTTTCCCCCTCGCTAACTGGCTGCAACAACATTCAATCCAACAGCAGTAAATCAGTTTTACACTATGCCAGGATTTGGAACCAAACATTTTTTTGTATGAGAAAAAAACATTTTCTTAACTGTAGGGGGGAATATATTAATCAATCAAAATGTGTAGTTAAAGATGATTTAGTTCAATTCCTAAATGAGAGTTTATTTTTAGGAATCTATTTTGGGGGACTCTACATTTTAGGTACGCATTAATTCACCGTGACTTATGCTAAGAAAACAGTCCAGGCACCTTTGTCTGATTATACTCCGCTAGTTCATTTAGTGAGAAAATACCACAACAGGCCTACAGTAAAAGGGAACTCACACACAGGCATACAGATATACTTTTGTTGGATTTGGTGACAGTAATGTGCTATTCCACAGGTTTCATGCAGCAATTGGCTAGATGAACAAAAAATGTATTTTAGTCACTAAAACCCATGTTTAATGTACTATATATATTCTGTATTCTTTAATGTGTTCACAAAGGCAGAAATGTTATTTCAGTCAGTTAATAGGACACATGCCAATTGCGGCTTGGTCCCCGATCTATATTTTATACAGTACAGGGTGGAGAAATTACAGCTGGCAATAACCAGCGCTCATTGTGAATGTGTGAAAAAGTAAATGAAAAACCATTCAAGATGTGCTGCTATCTATCACAAGTGGACAGGAGAGAACACACACAACGCACAGTGTTTACCTTGGATGGCAACAGGTCCTTTGACCATGGTCTTGACAACTGCAGACTCGTGGCTGTTGAGTTCTGGCTCCTCTCCCTCCTCACTGTGCGGAGAGACAAAATGGAAATGATATGTAAATCAAGTAATAGGTTTCATTATTAAATTCACTAAATTAAAACACACCAGAAACCATTGCCCTGCACATGAAACTCAATTTGCACTGCTTAAAGCTTCAGTAGGCAACCGTTTTTTGGCATCATTGGGCAAAAAGTCCATTATAAACTTTCAACATATTGTAATTCAAGTGTTCTGAGAGATAACTAGACTTCGGCACCTCCTCTTGGCTCTGTTTTCAGGCTTTAAAAGAGAGAGCGTTTCTATTGGCTGTGCTCTGGTGGGCGGTGCTTGGTATTACCTCAACTGATCTCAACATGGTTGCCGGGTCACAAAATTTCTAATTTTACAGCTAAACAGTACACTACAAGATGTTTCTGAAAACATCTGAGGAGAGAAATAGGCATTACAGTAACAGAATATTGATTCATATTTGATCAGCGCTGCCTAGTTTGACCGTTTGATCGGAGTTTGCGAGTGATTGACAGCCGGCTCTCATAGACGGCAGCTGGACGGCAGACTCCAGCTCGGCTCTGATTTGTTGTTTTCCTCCGGTGTGTGAAATCCTGCAGATGCCATGAGGACACAGAGGCACATGATTTTTTTCAGATTACCTGTCTACCTGCACTACTGTCAGGATATAATGACCGTTTTATAAAAATAACTTTTTTATAATCATATTTGCTCCACTGCAGCTTCAAATTGCAAAATACATGGTTACTATTAGCATCCCGCTCATTCAGAGAGATGGGTAGATACTGTATAGTCTGTCTGTGTCTTAGTTTCTTTGTTATTTACAAAGATGTCGTTCCCAGCAAAAGATCTTTGCGAGCCCACTGTTCTTAGAGCCAATAGAAGAAAAAAAAACTCCAGCACAGTCTCATTATTCAAGTTCCTGTCAAAACGCAGTATGACAGACTCCAGACCACCTACCTGCTGACAGAGCGGAGACAAATATGGTACCAACCATAACACAGCATGCAGCTACAGCCAAAACGGTACAGTACTCGACTTCACAGTGCACTTCCTACTTGTGACTACAGTACACACAAAAATGTTGCCCGTGGGCCGCTTTCACAGCAGAACAGAGTCCAGGCCACAGGCCCGATGATGGATAAGAGACGAGTAGGTTTGTACCGCACTAATGATACAGCACAACCATTCAAAACTGATGCCAGTATATCAATTCAATGACTTAACAGAGAGTAATGGACTACGGTGGAGTGAAATATAGTGTGGTGTAATGAGCAAAAGTGCCCATTCCAGATGTGCTGTGGACAGATGTCAGACTGGCAGCACTAATGATGGAGGGGAGACAGAGTTCACGTTATTCAGTGGATTCTTACCGTATATACTGGTAAACATTGTTGCCACCTCCCTTTATATTTCAAATGTCTCCTCTGAATGCACAAAGTACAGGTTTGGACGCTTCATTAAGGTCGTGAAGAGACAAACTGAATGAATCCCCACGGCAACACTGGCAGTCCATTATCGTTTCATGGGCCCCAAGAAATCAAACTAAATTTCACATTTGGGTCAAAGGCTGAGTAATTTAAAGAAACTCTGCAGTAAAATTTAATGGTGATGACATCAAACGATGCCAGAACACTAATTCAAGTGACAGAAGAGGGAAAATGACCTCACAGAATGAGCTCTCTACACAAAATAATTGAAACGGAGCCGACAATCGCTGTTAAGATTTCAGTGAACACATTTTGTCTCTAAAGAAATGTAAACACGTAATATCCGTGGCATTGTTTTGAGTACTAAGGCACACATATATTCTTTTTGAGGTCACACATTGTCTGTCGGGCCAGAATGTTCTCTTTCAGGAAAAAATGTGTCTCTGAGCAAAATACTCCCTCATGATGCAAACTTTCTCTACTTGTTAAAGTTTTTCTCTCTAAGGCTGCCCCCTCTTAGTCAACTAAGATTTCTTTAGATGATTTTTAATATATTTTTTTCATGCTGAATGACTTCTTTCCAAGAAACTTATGAGCACATCTGGTAAACACAAGAACTAAAGGGGTGCTTTTTTGTGATTCTTTGTGAAGAAACTCAGTTTTACATGTGTCGATTAAATCAACTAATCGATTAGTTAGTCGACTAAGAATTTATTTGGTGGAGGACAGACCTATTTCTAGGAAAAAAAGGTGTCTGGGATATTTTTATTTTCTAGAGACACTTCTCCAACAGGGGAATTTTTGATCTCTTATTTAGGGTTGTATTGACTGAATGTCCATTAATTATAATTGACTAATAAACATCTGAAATCACAAACATTGTTTCACATGAAAATCCATTATTAATCACATAAATTAAAAATTTAAATAAAACATCTAGCAATGCAACGGATATCAAATAACTGGATTGGGTATTGGTGACAATGGGGCTGATCTATTCAATTCAATTCTATGTTTATATAATATATAGATTATAGACTAGAATTTTAAATCCTGTTAAAGTTTTGACAAAATTGTTGCTGCTTTTAAAAGGTTTACACTATAATTGTACTTCCTGTTATATTTGATGGTTCTTTTTACCAAGTTGCTGGTGTATGATTTATTATTTTAATAATAAATAACAATTCAATAAATGCATATCTATGTACTTATTTGTAAAATTTTGTTTTACAAAGATAGGAAAGCAATGTTTAAGTAAAGCCTGATGTTGCCTTACACATAACAGAATGATCCCAGTCACTTCCACACAGTGAGGCATACAGCTTATTAATTAAACACTCGTATCGGATCGCTACTCGGTATTGGCCGATACCCAAAGCCCAGGTATCGCTATCGGTATCGGGACTGAAAAGTTGGATCGGTGCATCCCTAATATCTACATATATTTTTCAGATAAGGTTTTCTTGTTGGGAAGTTATTTTGACTGAATACAATATTTTTTTTGCAGGTTTGGTTTAAAGAACACCGAGACAGGCTTTGAAAGTAATTTTCTGGTTAACTTCCTGTCTTGCAGAGAGCTCGTCCAGCTATCATGGTGGAACGGAGCAACATGTCTCTGCCTTTCAATCAAATGTGGCCCCAAAGCCTCAAACTCTCCACTGCCCTTTAATATGATGCAAAATGAATAACCTCTCTATGAGTAACATCAAGTGTGTGTGTGTGTGTGTGTGTGTGTGTGTGTGTGTGTGTGTGTGTGTGTGTGTGTGTGTGTGTTCATCAGTGCCAGTTGAGGAGCTTGGGTGGGCCAGCAATCTCTCCCCAGACGTATTACACCCATAATGCATAGTTGCAGCCGATGCCAACAGTTGGATCACTGCTGTCTTCCCCTTGTGCTCGGCTGTTAGGGGACTAGTGGGAGACAAGTGTTATGGCAACTGCAGCCATAGCTACGTTGAGTTGTGTC
Organism: Helicolenus hilgendorfi; assembly: GCA_916700815.1. NCBI lineage: Eukaryota > Metazoa > Chordata > Actinopteri > Perciformes > Sebastidae > Helicolenus > Helicolenus hilgendorfi. The sequence continues at coordinate 7,062 of CAKALG010016984.1, read as the reverse complement.
TGCATGTTTTGTGTGACTGAGAAAGAGTGAAAGAGTGGAAATGAGAGAGAGTGATAGAAACTATGAGAAGTGAAGTGACAGGCAGAGAGAGAAAGATAGAAGGAGAATGTGGCACTTGTGTGTGTGCTGGCTTCACCTCAGTGGATGCTCTGTGTTTTCAGCTGCCCTCCCTGCTTCTGCAGAGATTCTCCATGTGCACACACTTCATTTGAACACTTATCCATAAAGTCAAATGGTCCCTACAGAGCAGGGAGTTCGCTTGGTTTATTACCACCCAGGACTACCTCTGAAATCAGTGTGGTCAAATGTTCAACTCACAAGAAGAGGAGAGGAGACTTTAAATTTACCTAAAGACATAGACGGCATTGACGGGAGAAGAGAAGAGAGGGTCTCCCTCCTCTGTGGCAGACTGATGCCAAGACACCCTTTGGTGTGAGAAGAAACACATCACAGAAATGAGGCATAAAGAAAGTAATACATGCCCACAGTGACAGAGATCGTTGGTTATATACTGGAGCATCTGATGAATAAACACAATGTTAAACACGGAGCACACAAGCTACAGTGCAGTGACAGGGATTGTGATAAATGCACCCAGCGGACTGTTGTGTTAGCATTGATTCCAGCTAATCAGCCCTGATCTAAGTACTCTCTGAAAGAGACCGTCACGCTGCACAATATCTCTCTTCCTTCTCATTATCTGCTTATCATTTTGTAAACCAGGTGTCTGACAACAGGAGCCAGTACAGAGCACACTAACTTCTTACATCTATAGCCACATAGGGAGTATAGATAGGCAGACGGTGCCAACTAGCTACAAATGTATAACCGTTTTCATTAGAACCCATTTACAATTTAATACTGCATAGACCAACAGCACCTCCACCCCTGCTTGTAGTTATGCACTTTCATTTGCTCCAGTGCTGTAATATTCATAAATGAAATGAGTGTCTTAAAATCTAATTAATTTTTATAATTAATCTTACGATGAACAGGTGAGATTAACTTCACAAGTCACTGTAAATGAGTGAATGGTTACCAGTGTTTTCAGCTTTTGACCCCTAAAACAAATCTGTATCTACTTGCAATCCGTTATGGCCTTATTGTGGACATTAGTTGTGAGCAGTTAATCCAATGAGTGGCCCTCAGGTTGGCGAACCACTGCTATAAGTAGCACTATAAAGCAGTGTTTCCCAAACTATTTTTCTGGGTTCAACATAGGCCTCATCTATAAATCGTGAGAAGAGTGAATTTGTGCATAAATGAATGTTCCTGACCATTTTTACGTCTGTTTCTGTATCACCTTATTTATCTTGAATAGGTAAACAAGCCATTTTGAAGAGATCTATACGTTTGATAAATCACAACTTTGATTTATGCACGTGTTATTGCAAACATATACACATGTTAAATACTTTATAAATGAGACCAAATAAATGCATTCAGATGTAGTGGACAGGTTCTGTTTTAGTAATGAGAGGAAAACACAAACAAACACAATGTATGCTAGCCTTTCATATTAGATTCAATGTTAGAAGTTATCAGAACAATACGAACATTGAAATACAAATCTACTTAGCGACCTTGATAAAATGTCATGCGACCCACCCGTGGGTTCCGACCCAGTCTTTGGGAATGACTGCTGTAAGGTTAAAAAAGTAGCTAAATTAAGCAAGTGTATCAGTAAGCTTTCCGGATAATTAATCTAAATAAATAAGCTGTTTTCTCTATTTTGAAACGGAATCAGCTGACGACTACTTATCCTGTAAAGAACAGGAAAGACCTCATCCTCATCATGCTATTAAGCTATAGCACGGAGAGATTAAAGGCTACAGTACCATCTATTCAAATTATCTGGGCGAACCAGCTAAATACATTCATTCACATTAGCTATGGTAATTGGCTAACAACAGGTGACAAGTAGAGCAGGAAATAAGACGCTCCCCAGTCCTTCATTCATTCGAGCCAATTACAGCACAGCTCGTTAATATTCTCCACCAATCAGGCCAATTATAGGGGGACTTAATTGTATTCTGCAAGACGGTGATTGGTTGATTAATGGAGGCCCCGCTGTTTTGATTCAATAGTAGCCGGTTAGAGTGCTGCTGACCATCTGGACGCACTGGGCCATATATGAACCTTGTTAACTGAAGGGATAATTAAAGAGGGATGGGAGGAAGGAGGGAGAGAGGAAGACATTTATTTTATCCGTCTCTCTTCCCTGTTGTGTCTCAGTATTCTACACTTTTTTTTACATTAACACACTTGAAATTAAAAACCATGTATCACCACCCTGTCAGTGGCCTCGCTCAGCATCTCTGTTGTTGTTCCTGTGTTTATCTTATCCGGAGACTATTTTCAGCACTGCATGCCGCCTGATAATGAGACGCCTTGTTTGCTGATATTAAGCCATAATGAGGGAAAAAGGGTACATTTCACTCCCCACACTGTTTACATATGTTAAGAAGTAACCCCTTGTGTATGTAGCTCCTACGAGAACTTGTATTATGCATCTCATAAATGTGTTGCTTTAGTTTGAACATTGAACAAATGGTCCATTAACATAGCTGACTGCTGTCCAGCAGCTCTCTCCACCACACAACAGATGGTCTATAATTCAGCGCTGTGATATTCTTTGGATCAAATTCAATCCTCACACGCTATACCATCCATGCATGTGCATTCACACACACACAATGACAAAGATATCCACCCACTAAATCTCTCTCTCACACACAAACACACACACACACACTTTTCATACTTCACGGTTTAAATGAGTACAGTTGTGTCCACTAGCCAATGACGGATCTCTGTGAGACGCTGCCAAGTTGTTTCACAGTGACCACAGAATGTCATGAGTTGTCTCCGCCGAGACATATGGACCGTGTCTTTTGGTGCTGGCATGCTCTGACCAAACACAGCTTTTCACCGCAATGAATGGCATGCTCAGTGGACTCTGGGGCTGTTTACACTGTGTGTTAAAAATACGTACACGTCTAACATTAAAAAATTATAATAATTAGTCAAATTGTACAACAAATAAAATATGTAACAACATTTTCTATCCTAAAGTTGTCTTCCTTGGTGAAATTAGTTTATGAGTACTATTATTGTGAAGTCTCATGCATCACATGTTGTATATTAATGAGTGAATGAGTCTCCACACGTTATATCACATTATTTGTGAAGCAGATGATCATATTATTGTCACTCTTTCCTGGACTCAGACCTGGACAAAACTGAATTTAAAAGATGTCGAACCCAATACAACAAGAATATGAGGAATGATGATTAATATTGATTGTTCTTTCAATTCTTTTAAAGGAGCAGTGTGTAGGATTTAGTGATATCTAGTGGTGAGGTTGCAGATTGCAACCAATTTCGATCAAATCCGTGTGCAAAGTGTGTGGGAGAAAAACGGTGTCCGGCGTGAAAACTCGAATCGCCCTCTCTAGAGCTGATGTTGCAGTAGCGTAGTTCATCTGGAGAATAGCGGAGTCAGTGTGTAGAGTGTGTGTGTGTTCCTAGGAGGTGAGTGGTGAAGCAAGAGAGAGAGAGAGCGGCGGCGGCGAATGTGTGTCAGCAAACAAGTAAGCAAGACAGTTAGTTTAGCTTTGAGAATATCAAGTGAATGTACAGTGGAAGTTGCAGTTTGTGCAGAAATAAATGCTGCAGCTCCTCAAGACCAACAGAAGTTTCTGTGTATTCTTTCTCGGTGGCTGAGTGGAGTAACGGGGGTTAACTCCGAGCGAGTAATGTTAGAGTCCAGCAGGAAAAGTTAGGTTTGTCTGTTCTGGGCTACTGTAGAAACATGGCGGCCAGCTCGATGAAGGGAGGACCCGCTCCCTATGAAGATATAAATGGCTCATTCTAACGTTATACACTTAAGAAAACATATTCATATATTTTCTGTTTCTGCCAATAGATCCCCTCCACTTGTTACACACTGTTCCTTTAAACTTAAAACAGAGATGAACAACAATTCTGAAGCGGTCACGACCATTTTCAGTTGAACAATAAAAGCTAGTTTTGTCCAGGTCTGCCCCGTCTACCTCTTGTTCTTGGGCAAGTGCAGTTCACTGACGCTACGGCGCTTCTTCTTCTTCTTCCTCAAGCGTAGCGGCGGAGCCTGAGTGATTGGAGTGATGAGCAGGGCGTCCAATAAGCGCTGAGACGCAGCCTTCTCAGGAGGCCAAGGACTGCTCTGATAGGTTGTTCTGACAAGGTGACAACACATTGAGGAAGAGAGGGTGAAAGGGAAGTCATGATGGAACCAAAAACGACAGAAAGAAAGAAGGGGTTAACACTTTCTATGATGCCCAGGTCTATAATGAATTATAACTATACTTACAATGCATTCTAATCTGCTTATCGCATAATTATAGTTATAAGCACTGATAAATATTCATAATGCTTTATAAGTAAGGGATAATGTACAGCGAGCTGGTTATTTTTGTGAAATAAACCCAGACAAGGCGATGCAAGACCCCTCCGCAAACCTCCGCTTCGCGTTGGGTTCCGCATCGCCTGTTGGGGTATACTGTATTTCACAACAATAACCCGGACGCTGTACATTATCCCACTTATTACATGGCTACTTACTTAAAAAAAAAAAAATCATAAATCAATAATTTGACATTAAAATGGTTCGCTAGAGTCCGACATCAGAACTATGTCCATAGCAACAGTCTGTAACGGTCTCGATTCTATTAAGAAATAACCGACCACACAACGTCGTGGTTGACCAATCAGAATCTAGTATTTAACAAAGCCGTGTAATAATGACTTATAAGGTCAAGTATCATACTTCATAATTCACTCCACTTAGAGTTACGTATTATCCCATTATAATGCATTATAAGAGTGATAATAATGCATTACAATTATGGGAATTATAATATACTATGATCCTTATAAAAAAATGTCAGCCAGTGACCAGCGATTATGAAGTATTGTGATACTTGACATTATAAAACAATATGGAAGGCTTTATTATGTGATGATTATTGTTGTACAGCATTATGAATATTTTTGTGCTTATAACTATAACTATAACTATACAGTGTTCTAAGCAGATTATAATGCATTATAAGTATATTTAAAATGCATTATAGACATGGGCTTTATATAAAGTGTTACCAAAAAAGATTTTAGAAGTTAAAAGCCTAAAGATAGAGATCACTGGCAGGGAATCCACAGAAGGATACTTTTTGTGCATACGCACACACACACACACACACACACACACACACACACTTGCACACTCAATGTTTACCTCGCCTGCACTGGACTACGGTGTTCAGGGTGTGTGTTTGGTGTGGACTGTTTGGGGGCACTGGGGGTGAGAGGAGGAGGGCAAGGCGCTGCTTTGGGCAGGAAGTCCAGAGGATTTGACAGGAGCTCTCTCCTGTTTATAAATACACAACCAAAGTGATATGAAATGCCTCCACAGAAAATACTGAAAAAATGACAACATTGTTTCAGTAAGCGTGGAAGCTTCCTCTAACTAATTTGCAGTTCTTGCAACATTTAAGTAAAATTCCTTATAACACTGTACCTGACTGGCTTGGTAGAAAATACATGATGACGTGCTGATATATGAGATAGAGGCGTATTGACTTGGACTGGGAAGCTGAGGGGACAAACATCACAGATTGGACAGATAGTTGAAGCAATTTAATGGCCTGTCACTGAAAAGTTTACTTCATGTGCATCAAGTATTGCTGTGCAGCACCTGTGTTGAGGAGAAAGGTCAAACTTCAGAGACTTCCTAGCTTTTCTATATAATTTGTGGTCATCACCATCATGATCAGTCAAACGGCCTCTGGACTCCAACTTTTTTGAGTCTGTGCTGTCCTCTAGTGGTGTGACAGGGGAACTGCTAGACCAAGGTAACAAAAGTAAAGAAAATGATTATAATCAAAGCCTTTCCTGCATTAGTATCATGCATTTTAGAGTAAAACTGTGTACTTTCATAAAACATCCCAAGCTCAATGTACCTTCCAGCTGTGGGCAGACGAAAGCTTGGCGGCTTTGTACTATCTGAAGCAGCTTGTCTATGGACAGGGACCGGATCAGAAGAAGCCTCTGGTGCATGGTTTAATGAGAAGTCGCTACCATGTGACAAGTATAGTCCTTGAACAGGTATTACACTAGAAACAGGTAAACAGGATGCTGGAGTGTGGGTACAAACAGGACTCGGTCCCAGAAAATGTGGGATGTTGGCTGGCATAAACACTGCATTAGGAGAAGCGTCATTTGGCCTTTGGGCACGACATGATGGTATTTGGCTTGGGGTTGAACCGGTGTACGTTAAAGGTACCAGCATTGGAGCTAATGGATAGTTCATGTTAGACAAATGGGTCGGGTGTATTTGACAAAACATGTCAACAGAACTTGAATACGTCATTGGGATGGCAACTAGGTGAACATTGTTCTCTTGATGTTGAGTTTTTAAGAGGCTGCCAGGTTCGGAAATGAGGACATAGTTGGGGATTGTAGCGTCCTCCTCTGGTCGTTGCTCAGATGTGGTTGCATCATTCAGTCCACTGAAGGCTGAGAGTGAAACACCTACTTGGTCAGAGGATTGATGCGTTGGACATCTGTCTCTGGCAGATAACAGATAGAGCATAATGGAACTTAGTCTTTGGTGCATTTCAGATATATTATGTAGACTGAAGTTTGTTATAGAGGAGGTGTGAAAAAGATCAGTAAATGCACTTACGGGAAATCTGTGTTATAGCTTGCAAAATCCCAGTGTATTAAACTTCAGTTTGTAACACATCGAGGTATTGAACACAAATGTATTCACTTGATTAAGTTTTGAACACCACAGAATAGACGTGGTTAGTTCGTTTCTGTGATTAAATTAAAAGCCTTTAGGTGACTGTTGTTTTATCTAAAAGTGACTACTGTGTTGCAAGACTATTTAAAGGTGCTAAATACAGAATTGGGAGCATTTGTTTTGGCTCTAAATGGCTCTCAAGATGGAGACGGCAAGCCAGGTGGCTCCCAGCTAACGGTGCTAACGGTGCTAACAGCGCTAACAGTGAAAGCGAC
>CAKALG010016983.1:0-15045 GCA_916700815.1 Helicolenus hilgendorfi | reverse complement strand
GTCAGAGCTGGTTAATGTGGCCTGGGAAAGGGAAGTTTGGGGTACCCTGCTGGAGCTGTTGCCCCCGTGACCCGACCCCGGATAAGCGATTGAAGATGAGTGTATCACCGACCCTATCTGCAGAAAGAATGCTTTTTAATGTCCAGTGCTAATGTTATTGAAATCGTTTTTTAGTTATTTGCCTCACCAGAAATGTCATATGGGATTTTGAATGAGGTTTTCTCACTTCTGTCAGAGAACGAAGACGTTCCAGTTCCACAACGGCTCGCCATGGTATGGTTAAAGTTAGGGACAGATTGTCGTTATGACAAACTATGGTTAAGATTTGGTTAGGTTATACCCTATAAGAACCCTCTACACGTTCATTACGTGCATAGTGTCCTTTCAAAATAAACTTCCGTTTTCACAGGACATTATCTTTAGGCAGCACAACCACTTAGTTAGGGTTGGGAAATGGTTGTGGTTGACGTTAACTTCACTGACTGGCGACTCACGATATTAACAAGTCACATGACTAACAAACTGATGTAACAAAATAAGTCAACGTTACTTTTAGTTTCACGTGGGACACAAACGGTGGTCTACTGGTTGAAAGTCTTGTGTTTGTTTGACCCATCTGCCACCCTCCCGTACGTCCGTAGCAGACTCTCAATGCTACCAACACTACGTCCCTTGCTCTGACTGACGAATATCTCCATACGTAGTTTACATTGGAGTTAGTTGAAAGCCTGGTGCACTGCCACTGTAAAGGGTGCCTCCATGCGTTGGTATCTGATGCTGAGGGGCACTGACCAAGTGGCGGTACTTCACGAGTTGGTAGTGAGAATGTGTTTCTCTGAACCTGCATGCTGCCGGTGTCTTGGCATGCATTCATTCGTTGGGATACTCTACTGACCTATTTCTTAGCTATAACTCTTCAGGAAGGTAGCAGTTTTTTTTTTCAAATTATATGACTACTGCACCTTAAAATAACTACTACTTCTTTCTGTATGGAGCGTCCCATGTGTGTTCAACCCTGTCTTCTACAAAAGTACGTTCCTATACAACCAAACTGCATTCTCAATTATGTTTCACGGGAAACGTATTTTCTCCCGGATTGTGGTTGTAGTTTTAAACACGTGGTTAAGGTCAATTGAAACAAAACAAAATCTCAACAAAAGTACTTGGTTAGGTTTAGGTAACAAAAGTACTTGGTTAGGTTTAGGAAAACGTTACGTTATTTAAGTAAAAAACTAAATGAAAATAAGTCAACGTTGTCTTTTGGTTTCAATAGGGACACGAACAGCAGTCTCCCGAGTGAAAGTTCTGTGAACTATCATTAGAAACACATTTGTAATACGTCAAAAACAAACGTAATCCGGGAGCAGTTTCATTGCATGAGAGTCATTTTTAGGAGACGAGGCTGGTGTGTTACGGGCATGAGTTGAAGCTATGTATATATATATGTGATGCAGTGACACTAAACAATGGCAGTGTCAATCAACAGTTCAATTTAAAGCTTGAGCAAGAATCAAGCCAGCCTTTTGAAAAATGCTCTAAACAAGAAGGTCATATCAGGTAATATCTACATATAGTATATTTATTTACAGATATGAATTTCTGTCTTCTCTTTCTTTCAGACAGCTTTGATGTGGGAGAGAGAGCAGGGTAAACAGATTTATATCATGGGAGAAGCGTGGGGTTAATGAGGACACAGTTTCTACATTTTTAAACCACCGAGTGAGAGCAGTGTGTGCAGGCAGACCCGCTGAGAACCAACGCCGTGAAAGGGTCGCCCTTAGACTAAAATTGGTTTATCCTCCTTTCAAAATTCACTAGGCATGAACATTTGCTTTAAACAATCTTTCAGGGATGCGTGTACTCAGACCTCTATAACACTAATGTGTTTTCAGCTGAGCTGGAAATGAACATCTTGGCGCATTTTTAGATCTTTAAGCTGGAGAACAGGATTATTGCAGTAACCCCTCGCGCTTATCAGTTTGGAACAAAACTCACTTTACAATGGATGATATGGCCCGGTTATGGATTAGAGAGGTGGCTGAAAAATGTGCTATACGGGAAACGGGAATGTTGCACAATATGCAGGCCCTCAAAAGCTGCATGGGCTTTAATATGCTGCAGAGTGCAAGAATGGATTAACAAGGAAGAGTGAAGCTCATATAGGCTCGGGGAAAGGGATTGTACAGATGTTTATTGCAGCTTTAGTTACACTCTTCAGCCTGGGGAGCTATAAGTTGATTTGTTTTTCATGCACAAATGAATAAAAAGATTCATAATAACATACGCGCCGGTTGAATCCAAAAATCCAATTACATTTTTGAATTAGTCACCTGCTTGTTCACCAGCAGACACCAATGTGTAACAAAGTGATGAAGGGGGCGTTGTTTCATTTTAACTGACAACTCAAATAATGGGGTTTTCAGTGTTTTGGTTATTTTCTATGAGAAATTGAAGTGGCATTCTGGTATTTGTGAACCTGGGTGTTACGCTCATTATTTTTGTCATGATAAAATATTTTAACTCTGTTGTTAAGATTTGGGAGACATGGACAAAGAAAGACACTGATAGGGTGAGCATTGCCTGCTTTCCAAAAGACTTCAATTCAACACAAATCATCCCAAATACTTCTCTTTGTGTCCAACCACAGATAAACATAGCAAACCAGTCCCTGTGGAATTCTCTGCAGTTTTTCTACCAGATTCCAGTTATGGCTACGACCCTAATACGACTCTCCACCGAGCAGGCTATTAAATTAGAGGCTGACACTTTTTGGGGATTTCTGATCTGTCTATTTCACAACAATGACCGGCTGGCTGTACATTATCCCTCACTTATCACCACCATTCTGATGCTTCAGACGGGCCAAACTGCACCTACCACGTTGTGAAAGTGAAACTTGATGTTGTAAATTGACACAAAGCAACTTGAGGTTTAGGCAAAAAAACTACTTGGTTAAGTTTAGGGAAATATTGTGGTTTAGGTTAAAATAAGTATGTTAACTTACGTACGTGGTGTTAGTTAAATACGTAAGTTACGTTACAAAAATACGGTAAAATAAGTCAACGTTGTATTTATGTTTTATATCGGACACAAACAGCGTCTCCTGAGTGAAAAGTCCTGTGTTGTCAGTGTGTCAGTGTGCTGACTTGACTATAACTTGCCCCAAACTGCATGTGGTTATCATAAAGTGGGCATGTCTGTAAAGGGGAGACTCGTGGGTACCCATAGAACCCATTTACATTCACATATCTTTAGGTCAGAGGTCAAGGGACCACATTGAAAATGGCCATGCCTGTTTTTTCTTGCCAAAATTTAGCCTGGAGTGTTATTTAACCTCCTTCATGACAAGCCAGTATGACATAGTTGATACCGATGGATTTCTCCTACCATGGAGCCCGCTACAACATAAGAATAGCAAGTTCTATTAATGTGTTCAATAAATTAGTGGCGTTAAAATTAATTTGGGTTAACGCCTTATTATCATGTTGACTTTGACAGCCCTAATTTTCGTACATATTTAATAGCAGTTCACAGCAAGTTATTAATTAACCTCAGCAAAGATCTTTTATTTACTTGCCTCTTTGACATATCCCACCACACCTCTGTGTCCCTACCGACTCTGAACACAGACCTGTGCTCTTATTTTAGCTTTGTTAACATGTAACCGATACCTATGTTTACATTTCATTTATAAGTTATTATTAAATTCCCTGCAAAATATACATAATAGATTATATATATCACACACACAGAGATACACACTGGCTGCACTGCATATTTCAACGTAGGAGGAGCTTTTGTTGTAGTTATGAATAACACTAATTAGGTTGGTGTTTTTCAGACTTTATGAGAAGGTAAAATTCAAAGAATCAATCATTCAACAGACAATACACCCACAGTGTGTGTTACTTAACAAGTGACTAACAAATTGAGCAATTAAACACATCATATCTGCATTAGTTGTAATAAATGGTTGTAAATGTCAGCCTCTTTAATATTTCATATGTAAAGATAACTGCCTCCAGCTCACTGCTGATGTGAATAAGTATGCTAATATAACAAAGCTGCCTGCATTATTAAATATTTAGTTGAATTTTAATGTATTTATATGAATATTCATTAAAGAGGATCATATAGGGATCGCAGGGGGATCGTATATCTTTTTTTTTTTTTTTTTCCTCTGAGCTTTATTCACCTGAGGATTGTTTGCTGAGCACACTTACATGATTTATACTCATACTCACCGTCTCTCCTGGGAACTGCCCAGTATGATCAAATTTGTGCATGCTGTTCGCCGCTGAGCTGCTCTGCTACTTAACGTCAAGAGTAGTTGCTGAGAGAGGTGTGTGTGGGTGTGTGTTTGTGGTTGTGTGTGCACGTGTGTGTGTTTGTGTGCAGATTGAATCAGTTCATAAGCATCTTCCGCTGGAGTAACAGTATCGGCCGATATACATCTCCCATCTGCGATATTCACAGGCATTGTTTTATGGAGCCCGAGAAGCGTATTGCTGAGGTAACAACTGAATGAACAGTATTCTGTGAGTCCAGTCGACAGAAATAAGAAAAAATGTCAGACAAAAAACAAAAATAAGATGAGATAAATAAGAGTTTAGTTGGGAAATTCACATGTTACAGCAGGACAAGAGACAGACAAAGATAAAGAATTATTTGAAAGAAATGAATAGAAATTAGGGCTGTCAATCAATTAAAATATTTAATCGCAATTACTCACACATTTTTTATCTTTTCAAATGTGGGAGATTTGTCAAGTATTTAATACTCTTATCAACATGGGAGTGGGCAAATATGCGTGCTTTATGCAAATGTAAGTGTATATTTTATCAAATCAATTAACAACACAAAACAATTACATATATTGTCCAGAAACCCTCACAGCTACTGCATTTAGCATAAAAAAATATGCTCAAATCATAACATGGTAAACTGCAGCCCAACAGGCAACAACAGCTGTCAGTGTGTCAGTGTGTCAGTGTGCTGACTTGACTATGACTTGCCCCAAACTGCATGTGATTATCATAAAGTGGGCATGTCTGTAAAGGGGAGACTCGTGGGTACCCATAGAACCTATTTACATTCACATATCTGGAGGTCAGAGGTCAAGGCACCCCTTTGAAAATGTCCATGCCAGTTTTTTTCTCACCAAAATTTAGCGTAAATTTGGAGCATTAATTTAACCTCCTTTGTGACAAGCTAGTCTGACATTCTTAGGATCAATGGTTTTCTAGTTTAATATGATACCAGTAGCTTCACTCAACCTTTAAAACGGAGCCCGCTACAACCTCAGAAAGATCGACTACGTTAATGCGTTACAGAAATTAGTGAGCTAGCTCATGGCCGCTGCTCTGCACTGCTCTCATACGGCAGATACAGCTGATAAGGGCGTCTCAACCGACGCCGTTGTCACGGAAGCGTAGCGCTCACTCTCCAGTTCCCCTCCAGGTTAACATGTTAGCTCTGTCAGCGCTGTTGCCTTTGTTTGCACTGTTCGTGCTGTGAGCCACCGGCTTAGGGTTGTGTCTAGAAGGTAACCTGCAAATTGCGAATTCTGATCTGAGATCTGCAAATGACCCGCTGCCCGACGACCTATCCTAACCTTAACTATCTGAGATCAATGCCTAAACTTAACCATCTTGTGAGAGTTTCTGCAATTTGCTGGTTCTCTTCTATAGACGACCCCGGCTCAGCCGTCGCCATGTTGAGAGCTGTGGGGAGGCAACAGAAATGCTCTGAATTCCAATTTAAGAAGAGTGGCAGAATAAAATGATGTAAAAAAGAAAAAGAATCAGATGCATTTTAGAGTAGCTAATTACAGTGCAGAGCCAAAGTAGGTCAGGAAGACTGAAAAAAAAAAAAAAAAAAAAAAACTTAAGTTGCGAGAAATAATATGTTGTTTTGGCATGGGGTGTAGTGGTGTTTTTAAATTGCTATTAAAAATTAAAATCATTCTTCTGGATAAAAAGGGCAATCATCAAGTAAAATTGAGTTTAATGATTTAAAAAAAAATTGTCTAATAATCCAAATTATGATCATGACAAAAAAACTGTAATTTATTTGTTTTGAATTACATCATTATCCTGTTTAGTCTGGGTTTCATTCTCTCTGCTTTTACAGACCAGTGGCTGTGAAATGGACCCTCTCTGTAAAAGCATATTCCATATATCAGTGTCCTCACTATAGAAAATGAATATCCGCAGCCCAGTGAACTACTTATGTGCTTTGACAGAACTATCTATTCTAATAGTTACACGAAAGCATGAAAGATACGTGCAGATATTCTCCATTCTTGTCACTTTGAACCCGTTTTATGAAGTCTTTTACGTCCGCGCAGCCTTGCCGCGACGTTCATCGGGCCTCCGGCAGCGTGGAGAAAATACATTTTCTTCAAGGTTCATGTGTCGCAGTTCCACTTGCAGAGCCTTGCGTATTATCTCGAACAATCACAGAGGACAGTATCTCTAATGAACTCCAGGTAGAGGCTCAGAAAAAAAAGCATCTGCTCTATATATATTTGATCCGCCTCCTCAGAAGATGAACTATGTTTTGCTTTGCTTTTGAGAGCAGGCTGTTATATGAGAGTGTGTGAGAGAGTTGATGAAAACCTTATTTCACAAAGTGGACTCACTTAGGTGCTCCTCAACCTATTTTATTTATTTATGCTGAGCCACACTCTATAAATTCATATACTGTCACCTGCAATTGGACTAGAGATTTTTTTTTGTTTTCTTCTTTAAACTGTCACTTGTCAGCACGGAAACTGCTCTTTGACAGACCAAAGCAGCGCTGCTGTGAATACTAGATGGAGAGTGGGAGCACGGAGATGAATAGGACGCTGATATCCTCTCATTTGTAACCCTTCCCTGTCAGTTTAGGCACTTTTTGGATTACTTGCATATGTTTATTTTTAGATGATTTCCTGACAAAGACCACACAGTAAAATAGATCACAGTAACGTGCACAGATGCACTGATTGACCTGATTTAACATTGTATGCTGAGAGGTAAATGGTAAAAAATAGGCTTTTAAAAACAACCAGAACCCAAGCTGGAGGTCTACAAAGTAGGGTGAGGGGGGGCTCGAACAGGCTTCCAGGGGTCCATTGCAAAATGATAACAGATTTCATTTTACCTTCTTTTAATTCATTAGAAATGAGCCCAGTTAGGGAACATTGTGTTTGAGAGTGACAATCAAATTATACAACCCCTTTATTCCTTGCATTAAAATGTGTTCTGGGTGATTGGATTGCAATCGGATAGTGTTTGACCACATGGGGGTCAGAGGAGGAGTACGGATTGTGATCCGATCGGCCAAACCACCTCCAGAGGTGGTCAGGGATACACTTTGACCACATGGAACACAAGTTTAAGTGCAATTGCGTTTTCCATACGCATACAACAACTACTTTAACTCGGTTAACGAGGGTCGGTTATCGGTTAAAAAAAAATAATTCTAAATTAGCATCCTTAGTTCCAAACCTAGGGAAGCAGCCATTTCCCAATTGGAAACCAGCAAAATAGGTATACAAGGTAGACAGATGAAAATGTAGTACTAAAATAAGATCATACATATATATAATGTATATAAACAGTCAATTGGAGAGCAGTATGGCTACAGCTCTACTGCTATTATTAAACATGCCTTTTGGAAATAGTGTGACACTAACGAAGCCACTGACTAAGAATTTGCCACCAAGAAAATAGGAGATAATCAGCATCACTGTTATCATCATTCTGATCATCATCATTCTGATCATCATCATTCTGATCAAGATTGTTGTCATTATCATTGCTGTTAGCAGATCATCAGCAGCTATCATTTGCACCATCATCACAAACATGATTAACGTTTATATAGCACCAAACAACCAGTCTGGTTTGATGAAATGTTGTGAGTACAAACAGTGGTTTGATGTTGAAATAGAATTAAAGGTCCAATATTGTAAAATGTTAGATTTCCATGTCTTTTTTTTTTTATATAAAGCCGGTCTAGGTGCTTTATAAATCCTGTAAAAGTATCAAAACTCTCAAACCACAGGGAATCGCACAGAGCCCGTATTCAGAAACTGCCTTTTAAACGGGCCGTAAGCTTGTGATGTCACAACTATACAGGTAGGAAGTGCCGCTACAGTCATTCCCTAGCTGCAATAACGGTGCAGAGACACTGAGAGCGCAGATGTCGAAGACCCTGAAACACTGACCAATCAGAGCAGACTGGGCTTTTCCAGGAGGGGGGTCTTAAAGAGACAGGCTCTAAAACAGAGCGTTTCAGACAGATAGTGAATGAGCATGATACGTCCCCTTTGAAATCAGTGTGGTATATAAGTATATACCTACTCTTTAATTGCCTTTAACTAAGGTTTTAATTGCCTTTCTTTGTCTCTCGTTAAACCAAGAGCCTCTTATTTTATGGAACTTCCAAGTAAAGCCTGACAGATTTTTGGGGCCAATAATGATATTGATATTTGGGAGTTTATAAAATGGGATACCGATATATTGGTCAATATGGTCAAATTTATCGTTAATTATCAGCCGACATATGCACCGATACAATATATATGCAATAAGCTAATATCAGCCAAAACATCTATATTTATTAGGGCTGTCAGAATTTTCTGTAATGCCACTAATTTCTTTAACGCATTAACGCAACTTGCGATTTTTAGGTTGTAGCGGGCTCAGTTTAGAAAACCTAAAGAATCCATTGGTACCAACCACTTAAGCTAAATTTTGGCGAGGAAAAACAGTCATGGCCATTTTCAAAGGGGTCTCTTGACCTCTGACCTCCAGACCAGTGAATGTAAATGGGTTCTATGGGTACCCACGAGTCTCCCCTTTACAGACATGCCCACTTTATGATAATCACATGCAGTTTGGGGGAAGTCATAGTCAAGTCAGCACACTGACACATTGACAGCTGTTGTTGCCTGTTGGGCTGCAGTTTACCACGTTATGATTTGAGCATATTTTTAATGCTAAATGCAGTACCTGTGAGGGTTTCTGGACAATTTTTGCCATTGTTTTGTGTTGTTCATTGATTTCTAATGATAAATATATACATACATTTGCATTAGCAGCATATTTGCCCACTCCTGTGTTGATAATAAATACTTGACATATTTCCCTTTAAGGTGCATTTTAAACAGATAAACAGATACAAAATCAATAATTTGCAGTTAGTCGAGCTTAACTATGGACAATCATGTGATTAATCATGACTAAATATTTTTGATCGATTGACAGCCCTAATATTTATCCACCTAGCTCTAATTTTAAGCCAAGGCTAACCTCAATCCAAGTCACTAAACGTAACCATTACCCACATTTTTGCTCACGAAGAACATGTCAAAACTGTGTGTCCAGGTATCACCTGATTCTTCAAGTTATTTGTGTCCCCAAATTGTTATCTATGTTCCAGCATTTCACAACCTTTTCTGAGACTGTGTCAGAAGTGCAGCCAATGCAAGTATTCATGTAAAATGCGCAGTGAGCAGCTTAGCAGCTCCAGCCAGTGGCTGGGAGAGCACTAATGCTGAGACAGACACATAGCTGGGGGGTGGAGGCTGTGCAGCCATTTAGCCATGTGTCACCCCAAGACTGGATTCTCTGAGTGAGTCACAGCCTGCCCTGAGCGGGACACACTTGACCACTGCGAGCTTACTGTCATCGCAAATAGGAAAATAGGACAAACTGCTGAAGTCATGGCAAAGGGCTGCGCATGCTGACATTCAAAAACAAGGTTAAAACGCTATTTTTTTTAATTATAATTCTCATGCTAAAGGGAGAAGAATCCTGCTTGTGTGCTGACATTTCTAAACTGCAATATAGCTCTACTCAACTCTTTTCATCATGAAAAAAATCATGTCTGTTTAGATTTATGAATTTAACTCTATTCAAACAAAAATATTTGTCCTGTGTAGAAACTTAGTACAACGTAGGAGCATCCAACACAATGCAATAGAACCACATAGATGATATACACAGCACAAGGCCACATGCAATATAATAGTACACTCCTAAACTTCGCCTTGCATTAGTCATACTTATATATATATATTGTTATATATTATATATCATATCTCAGTACAAAATACTATGCAAGGTTAACCAGCATACACAAGTGTACAACTCAGTACAGTAAACGCAAGGCGAGGCTATTTGTATAGCACCTTTCAATGGCGAGGCAATTTAAAGTGCAACTGTGCAAACAGCATGTGTATAAAAAGGTCAAATGTTCAACAATACAAACATGTCCTGTGGTCACATACATTCATATGTGCGCACTCCTCGAATGCATAGCGCTCCTCAACCTTGCTTGATGCGATGTTGGATGCAAACTTCATATATATATATATATATAACAGGGCTATATTTAGATTGCAGGCCTCCTAGCAAAAGCACAAACTGCTGAGAAATAATATAGTATTCACATACAGTACATTCATCTTTGGCTATAATAGTCAGCGGAGTTATGCTATTGGATCATCAGTTTTACTTGACATAAAATACCAACAGTACTACTGACATAATGACAAATATTTACAGTATCTCCACTTTAATGATATTTTAAAAAGGTGGAAGACTCTAAGGTCAAAAACACACCTATGCATAATGCATTATCTAAACTCATTATGCAATGCGTCGCTCCAGCAGATTTCTATTGGTGCTCTAATGGATCAAATTTATATGTTGAAAGATTGAGACAGACAGATAGATGACTTGTAGGCCTAATAATGACATTTCATTAAAGAGATCTCTGTGCAGGTGTTATGGCAATTTTTGCTCGAGCGACGCGGTGAGAAATGCTGCTCCATTTGGCCTGAAAGTAAATGATGAAGCGGATGCACATCCGATAAGATGAACTCCACGGCTGGATTGTTGCACGGCACCGTGATTCCCACTCATGTTGTGCTCCCTATAAAGACGATCTCTATCTGATGTGATATCAAACATGTGAAAGTACAGGTTCAGCAACAGGCAGCAGCT
The DNA here is from genome assembly GCA_916700815.1 of Helicolenus hilgendorfi. Classification (NCBI taxonomy): domain Eukaryota; kingdom Metazoa; phylum Chordata; class Actinopteri; order Perciformes; family Sebastidae; genus Helicolenus; species Helicolenus hilgendorfi. The sequence goes on along the minus strand of CAKALG010016983.1, from coordinate 4,045 downwards.
TCCTGTTTGTGTTGGTGAAGGGTTATGAGCAGTAGTGAGGGGGGATCATTACCTGTACTTCAAAACATGCTTTGAAAGTAATGAAGTCAGATGGCACTATCTACTCAGTACATTAAGTTATTGATGGCAACAGATGGCACTCTTTAGCATATCAAAGAGTCCCTCCTCCGACAGTTTGCTAACTTATTAGTTGTGTTTGTATTGGCTGTGAATGCTTTATTAAGCATCAATGTAATCCGAGTTGAATTTACCTTTCCTCAGTGCACTTCTCCAATTAATGGCAAGCCCCAGACTGAAGTAAAAAAAAAAGGAAAGAGTTTGACTTTTTTTATGGGACATTCTGACATGTCATAGCAGGAGAGCACAGGAGTAATTGGTGCCATTAATAATGGCTGTATTGTGTGCATGCTGGATCGCTGACACGTCTTACTGTGACACTTAAATGGAACAGGGCCTTTGTTAAAGTTATTAGTTGCCCATTGTGAAAAGAGAGGTCCTACTTCAGTTACAGAAACTTGAATGTGCTTGCAAATGAAATCTGCTGCAAGAATTAATGTGGGAAACTCTATTTATGAATGTACGTCTCCATGCATAATCACTACACACTTTCTTTTATATGCAGCATCTGACAGATTTCACTAAAAGCTTTTAGCCACCACCTAGCCGATATTTAGCAGCTAATAAACCACATGGTCACGTAATTTAAAGGGCGGGTTCATCTGCGTTCTCTTCCCTTTTTACGAATAGCCTCTTTTGCTTAGGAAGATTCCTAATTGATTGAAATGACCTGGAGGTATGTAAGTGGCAGCCATGATAAGAGCTGGTCGAATTCTCTAAATGTTAAGGAAAGGTGTCTCTATGCTTCCTTTCTAATCTCTATTAGCACGTAGGGTACACTGGACCATCCTTTATGAAAAGAGCGGAGATAAGGCCGTCCCATAATTCCTTGCATGGTGCCGTCAATAACATCCGACCATGACTGTTTAATTGTACATTAAGGATAAATTGAACATCTTTCCTTGACCTCATGATGTTTTCCATCGAGGTCAAGGATAAGTGGTTAGGAAAAGACATTAGGACGTAATTTGTTTGACTACTTGACCGCAGCCTGGAACCAGCTTATCGAGCCAAACCATTAGTTGTGGTTTGTGTCCATCTTGGTTATGTTTTGTGCGTTATTTGGTTGTTTGAAAACCGACACGTCTTGCTGTGACACTTAAATGGAACATTGTTAATTTAATTAGTTAATTAGTTGAATGTTGTGAAAAGAGAGGTACTATTTCAGTTGCAGAAACTTGAATCTGAAATCCACTCCGAGAATGAATGTGAGAAGCAGTATTTGACTTTGAATGCAATGCCTTGAAATGAATTGGGATTACTTTTCTTAATTGGGATTCATCTTTTTGAGACACACATGCAGAACTACGAGACTTGACTCGAGGACCGCTGCCTCTTCTAAGTCGGCCAATAGTGAATCAGCTTCACTTAGCCAATTAGCCATGTGGCACCGTGCCTTGTTTCCTCAGCCAGTGATCCAGCATTATAATCCCTTCTTGATGAAAGAGTTAGTAACTGTGTTCTTGCTGCTAGCGCTGGCCCACACTGACGGATAAATACATCAGTTAATTGTGCTGCTGCAGAAAGAGTTGTTGAAAAGAAGTGCAGCTATAACAGCGGTGATATAGAATATACACTCAGTGGCCACTTTACTGTAGGTACCTGTACAATCCAATACACAGCTCAGTCAAAAAAACTTTGACTGCAATCAAAATATAAAACCACCACAGACTACAACCTTAATAATACAATTGTACTTATAATACATTATGAATTTACACCTCCGATAGTGTTAAAGGAACAGTGTGTAGGATTTGGTAGCATCTAGCGGCGTGGTTGCAGACTGCAACCAACTGAGTACCCCTCCGCTCACTCCTCCCTTTCCAAGACTGTGGTAACGTGAGCCGCTGAGTACAAAACCGTGGTTACGCCGCTCGCCCTGACTCAGAGGCCATCCATACCATAATAACACTAGTTTAGGAGCAACAAATGTCGGCCGTGGCTGGCGGTATCACGGTTTTGCACTCACGTTACTGCAGTTTCACAAAAATGTCCAAGAACTACGGTGGAGCTAGAGCTAGTGTTTGGTTTGTCCGTTCTGGGCTACTGTAGAAACCGTGAAGAGGACTTGCTGCAAAGAACATATATATAGCCAAGAAGTGAAAGTCAATTATTAGTTCCATCGCAACATCAGCGGCCAGCAGCAAAGCTACGCTTCCGCCATTTTGGACTGAAAGCAACTACCGGACACCAATAAAACATCCGCCTAACAAAGTGCCGTGCAAAATTATAACTAAATTATTTCTATTTTATTGTCCTATTTTATGTATCTACCGAAATGGCCTGTCCTGAACAATACAAATATTATAAATATATAAGCGGTTTCAGTCCCAAATTGCCGCGGCTCTTGTCAAAACAACACCAGACTTCCGTCTCTTCGCTTCTATATTCTTTGCCCGTTCCCTATGTAGATATAAAGGGCTCATTCTAAGCTAACAAAAACACAACAATTCATAGTTTCAGGTGAATATACACTAATGAAAACATTGTTATAAATATTATATTCTATTTGCTACACACTGTATCTTCAACAAAAAATGACCGTGCTTCGTAAAGGTAGAATTAGTGGCAGAGCTGTTGTATTGGATTGCATTAGATTTAACAGGTTTACTACAGTAATGAAGTGGTCACTGTACGTCTCCATTTATTACTACGCAAGCACCTTTTTTACATGTACCATCTATATTACACTAGTGTAGATAGTAGATGTTAGCCACCACTTGGCCAATAGCCGTTAGCAGCTAATAAACCACATGGTCACGTAATTTAAGGCTCATTTTACGTTTACATAGTACATCAAACTGATATGATACCCATCGGCATAAAACCAATTAAAATTAAGATTTTTATCTCTTTCACCAGCTGGGTAAATATGGCTCCAATGAGAGTACAGCCCAGTTCCATATGTTTCACTGCTAACTGACAGAGTGAAGCTGACTCACCGTTAGCTCACTGTTGGCAGGCGGAGAGAAGGTGTCAGCCATGCAGTCATCTCAGGAAGGACAATGTGATATAGAGGACACTCACTGCAAGTCCCTTATACGTTAGAGTCCTGCCACACATTTACAAGGAATACTATATATGATGAGAGTATATTTCTGTACATTGTGTGCTGCCACTATGGTTTCCTTTCATTTCTGCAGGCTATCAATGTTAAAACTTGAAACCTGCTCAAGATAGGCGATCCATCACAGTAAATATGATGCCAGCTTTTATTTATATGAAATTGCTGTTGTGTGTAATGCTATGAAGACTTTCCAAATCATTCTGCATTTACAAATGCATCATATAGAACCATAATGTAACTGTGACAGCAATAGAATAACTGACAAGATGTTTTCTGTGATGGATTACACATCTCCGACAAGTTAGGATTCCACAAATTTAGTTTTAAAAATGAATGAAAACAAATTACTGTGTGGAAGGTGGGAAGAAGATTTCAAAAAAATTGTCTTCAATTTGAAATAATGGATAATTCAATAATCACATTCAAATGCATCCCTCATAGCGGTAATCTAACGGTTCAATGTAAGAATGACAAATAACTGCAATTCGAATAAAGTCTACTGTCACTGAGCTCTCTTCGAGTGCTAAACCATTTTACACAAACATACATCTTTCCAGCTTCAGTCAGATTAATATATTCTCTTCAATCAATCCTGCGGTTCAACATTGTTGACTAACTGAAGGACATGTAGCATCTGTCATAGCAGTACCAGCACTCCATGGATGTTGCAATAACTGCCACCCAGAATGATGCACTCCTAATGTGTCTCCATAATCATGCCCAGTGCCCATGAAGGGCATTTCTTAGGTTGACGTGCATGTCGGATGGCCTTATATGTCAAGGTCCCTTCTAGTAGCGCTGCCCTGATCTCTTCAGGCCATTTTACAGTGACAGGATGAACACTGACCTCTGTCATTCCAC
>CAKALG010016980.1:0-16962 GCA_916700815.1 Helicolenus hilgendorfi | reverse complement strand
GTGTACCGAACAGCATGTGACCTGTTGCTTTACCAGCCCCGCTAACATCTCTAAACTCCAGCGGAGACAAAGGGCAAGGCCACAGCCCCGGCCCGGTGTTTGTGGTCAGATGGAATGTGAACTCCGTGTGAGAAAAAAGAGAGGAAGTAATAATGAGGCATCCCCCCTCTGCTGGTTGTTTGTTTGGACAGACCGGCTGTCTCACAGCACAAGCTGTGGATGGAATACTAATGGATATGACTAATGATTCGCTCTCCCTTTCTCCCGATTCCTTCCCACTCCACTCTCCTCACCCCTCCTTCTCCCGTTCTCCCTCCATGTGGATGAAACTTTTAACTCAAAATGCATAATTCAGCTATATGACGGAAGGGACAGCTGTGACATGCACATGCTTTTTTATGGTATTTAGGGCAAGTAAGAAGTGAGGTGTTTTTTCTCCTTTTGGGCTTTGTCGAACACACGCCCACCCTTACTGATCCTGGTTTTTAATCACTTATTGGTGGGTGGTCATAAAACCATCCTCGGTGTTTTTTGCCACCATAGAGTGGGCCTATCTAATCCTCTGCTCGACCATTTTAGGTGTTTAACTTTCCAAATCTTCCTCCATGAATGTGGCGCCTTGAGGGAGGGAACGGGAAGACATCCCAGAGACTCTCCACTGGGCCAGATTAAAACCTGCTGAGATTTAACCAAGGATTAGACACCCCCTTTGGCAGTAGGAGGCTGTAAAAACTGTTTAAAATGATTTTTGGTATTAAGTATTGAAAGATTTAAGCAGCATGGTAACCACAGTTTGGCCCTAATAAAAAGATAAAGATCTGCAAGAGGGAAAAGGGAGACATTTTCTATTCTAAAACATATAATTTCATTGAATCCAGTGAAAGAGAGCGATGTTAAAGAAATTGCATCACTTTTCCATGTGATCACTGCAATTAAAGTGGCAGTAGGCGGTATATTTTTGTCATCATTGGGCAAAAATTCCATAATAACCTTTCAGCATATTGTAATTCAAGTGATCTGAGAGATAACTAGACTTCTGCACCTCCTCATGGCTCTGTTTTCAGGCTTTAAAAAATCTAGCCCGTGACTGAAGACTTTAACCAATCACAGGTAATTTCAGAGAGAGAGCGTTCCTATTGGCTGTGCTCCGGCTGATGGGAGGTGCTTGGTATTTCCTCAACTGATCTTCAACATGGCTGCCGGGTCACAAACTTTCTCGTTTTACAGCTAAACCGTACGCTACGAGATGATTATGAAAACATTTTAGGCGAGAAATAGGCATTACTGTAACAGAATATTGATTCATATTTGATCAGCGCTGCCTAGTTTGGTCAGAGTTTGCGAGTGATTGACAGCTGCTCAGAGACGACAGCTCTGATTGGTTGTTTTCTCCGGTCTGTGAAATCTTGCAGATGCCATTAGGAGCACCGGAGGACAACGGAGGACCCAGAGGACACAAGATTTATTTCAGATTACCTGTCTCATGCACTACTGTCAGGATGTAGCGACCGTTTTATAAAAAATACTTTTCTACCCGCTGCAGCTTTAAAACACCATTGAATTTCCTGATATTCACACCCGTCTAATCAGAGAAGTTTGTCATCCCTGTGCAACATTACCATTAGCAATCCAATTAGCAGTGGGATTGGAACTGAGCCACTAAGTGGCAGACGGTGTTCCACAGTGATGCTCGCGATCAATTTAACTTTCCATTCAACATCAGTGGCCACATCACAACAAATCCCTGTGAGTAAGAGTGACCTGCCGCCACACGTCTCTTAATGCTTCCCTTTTATCACCTACACTCTGTTTACGCCTCGCAAGAATCAAACTCTCTCTGTAGAAATTATTATAATATCGCTAATAACTCTACCGGCCCCGAGTCGAATCCACTCCCGGCTACATAGCGGCCAAAAGAAGTGGCTCTAAATAAAATGAGATTGAGCATTGATTGAGCCAATAGATTACAGCATTTAGGTGGAGCTTTGGGAGCATATTGGCTGTATGTTATTTAATAGTACCCTCAGGGTTTACCTCTGAGCCATTTAGCAAGGTTCTGCATTGGGGAGAAAGTTTTCTGAGTCGATAACTTACTTTTAATTTTGCTGCACCTGTAATCAACAAGAGAGGGACAAATGGAAGAATGGCCAGATGGTCAATACGAACACTTCTATAAGTTTATCTACCACTGCAGTCATATCCAATATGCTCTTGTTTTTCTTTTTTATGGTAAATACAACTTGTTTGTCCAACTCTCATCCTTTCAGTTCTCTCTGATGACACGGTGCGTGAGAGAGACACGATCATCCCTCAGTTCATTAGAGGAATACAAACACTACCCACTCCCCAGTGCTTTACACTCCGAAGCCTGTACACACAAAGACTAAAGGGTGGGGGAGCACCCTCAGGACCTGTATTCCCTCTGTGACTAAAGATGCTAAAGATATACAACTACAGCATCTCTGTCTAAAGCCTCTACTGCATCTCGTAGGAACTGTTTAAGCTGCTTGTGAGATAACCGAATGGCACACCAGCTTATTAGCTTGTTATTTATTTACATATCATGCATACTTAAAGCTGCTCCGATGAGGATTTTCAAGGGTCAAATAATGTGAAAGGGGTAACTCATAACAACGTATTCTCATACAACGAACGGTTCGTATGATATCTTACGAAAAGTTATCCTTCCTTTTTCGTGCGTTTTCCTACGAATGTCCAGCAACACATGTCAATTTCCACTCGTTACATGCATACCGTCTTTTCAAAATAAACTTTTGTCGTCACAGGAAACAACTTGGTTAGGTTTAGGAAAAGATCGTGGTTTGGGTTAAAATAACTTACTTATGTACGGAAGCTATGTGACAAATAAATCAATGCTGACTTCTGGTTTCACTCGTAGTGATGAACCCACAGAGAACTATCACCTAAGTCTACAGTTTCCCTCTTTTTAGCCTCTTTGAGCTCATTGTTTTGGTTTTGCAGTCATCAACCTCATTCTCAGCTGCAACAGCAACAGTTTGACAACAGCTCTTTTCAACAAAAATACTCACAAAAAATCAACCCAATTGTGTTGTGCAATTAAGTCAACTTATTTTACTGTAGTTTTGTTACAAAACTTTCGTACTTTATTAACGGCAGTTACGTATTTTAACCCCAACCGTGACCTTTTCCTAAGCACTTGTGTTGCCTAAACCTAAACAAGTAGTTTTGTTGAGTAAGTAAACCTACATTGGAAGTTTGTTTTGAAAAGAGACTGAATGCATGTAACGAGCGGAAACTCTACGTTTCCTGTAAACATGGAAGTTTATTTTGAAAAGACACTATGCATGTAACGAGCGGAAACAGACACGCTGTCCCTGACACGTCCACAACTGACGCTAGAGGGGTATCTAGAGCGTCATAGTTTGAAATTTGACGATGTAATTTTGGCTAAAAAATAAAAATGCAGAATTAATGTTTTAAGATGCCTCAACAATATTTTTATATCTCACAACGGATGCCCGGAATAACAGAAAGAAGATATTTCAAAAATATGTCAGCATGGTTTGCAAAATGATTAGTAGCTGATTAATAGGCTAAAACTTTTAAATATCTCACTGTGCCGCAGACCAACACTACAATCAAACACATCCAATTAAATGTTACGATCCAGTCTGAGATTACTGTATGTTTACTTTCTCCGTAGGTAGAATACTTATGTCCCATCCCTGTGACCTTTGCCCTCTCTTCTTATCGTCACCTACCAGCAGGCCTGGGGACAGTTTGTGCATGTTTGTGCTTACGTGTGTGTGGGTGGCGGAGGCTGTGACAGAGTGTGACTCTAATGAGCTGACTGATTACAGTGGAACGCCTCGGGTTATCATTAGCTCTCCGAGGATCAAACACCAGATCAAGCCAACAGCAGGGCGGAGAGATGCAGGCCTCAATTAGATATTTGTTTTTCCACAGGAAAAGGAGAAAATCCGTATGGATCTAAGGAAGCTACATGATGGAATTTTGATTCTGATCAAAAAAGCGACCGAGGGATTCACGACATGCCTCGACACAAACCCCGACTCGTGTGTTATAAATCCATCCACAAAAGGCATTAGTAGCCTCATCAATGGGTTCCCTCAGACAATCGGGACCACCACCACACAAGAGGAACAATCTCTCATCACCGGCTTAGAGGTTTTGCAGACAGCTTTGATTGTCTCGCCCCTGCCTGTAATGAGATAGCTGCTTGCTTGACGTCTCCATGAGAACGTCTGCATTTCCACACATTACTATTAACTCAACAGACTCAGGAACAGACGCTGCTCATCGCCACGGCTGAATAAAAGATCCTGTGTTTCTCCTGAAGGTCTGTACAGTAGCTCAAGCATAATTACACTTTAACACACTTTTTATCGGATATTGAAGGAGTATATTGTACTCACCAAATTAGGTGGTCAGACAATCAGAAAGATTGTAAACAAGCCAATGATTTACTGCTTTATTCAGATGTAAATCTGAAACTGGTGGTGATTATCCCTCATTGCACAGGAAAACTACGTACGCACATGAACTATGGCAATTAAGAAAGGTCAAAATTGTACCGGGAAGTCTGTAAACTGTGATGGATGTTTACAATGGACAGTCTGGGTAATAATTTTACATTTTGCCTTTGGTTTTTCTCCCAAATAAGTTTGGATGTTGGTTAAAGGGGCACTCTACCGATTTTAATCATCAGGTTCAGTTTACTTGTCATCGGAAATTACTACTCTGCCTTTTAAAAGAGCTGTAAAATATCTTCTTTGGCACTGGAGGGACTGTTTCAATGTGAGAAAATTATATTACAACATTACAAGCTGGTGCCATGGAGTTTGAAAGACACTGGTGTTTACCAGGCAGGGAGAGTTAAACAAAAGATACTTCTAGAGTTGCATTATGGGAAGCGTAGGATCCAGTGTTTTTGTCAGCTTCTGCTGCTTTGATTTTGACCCATAGACTGTATATAAGAAGTGGACGGAGTCACCGTGACGTCACCCATTGGTTTGTGGACTTTTAAAGCCTCAAGTTTGGCATTTTGGCCGTGGCCATCTTGGTTTTTTGCAACCAGAAGTGACGGGAGAGGGTGGAGCTAAGCACAAACGAATGCTGAACAAGACATTTTTAGGCGACCAAAAGGTTATAATTAATTTTCATGAACTGAAATCACACTGTGAAAGGGTTATAAGATGAAAACACGGACAACTCCCAGACCGGTCAACGCCGTGGTAACAACCTGTCAATCACAAGGTAGCCCCGCCCTAAAGCATCCCCTCCTTTATGGTCTATCTGACTCTAAATGCAATCATGATTTATTAAATGAACATCATGCTGTATTGAAGAAGACATAAAACTAGCGATTGAGACCATAAACTTGTGTTTGCAATGTTTACTGAGGTAATAAATCAAGTGAGAAGTAGGCTCATTTTCTCATAGACTTCTATACAATCAGACTTCTTTTTGCAACCAGAGGAGTCGCCCTCTGCTGGCTATTAGAAAGAATGACAGTTTAAGGCACTTCAGCATTGGCTTCACTTATCAGACCCACAGGTGTCCCACTTTTTTACCATTCTTTTTGTAAAAATCTGTCACTTGTGAGTATAAAAACCTGTATGATCTCATTAATTAACTTACTACCAGTAGGAATGGTGGCCAAAACTAATAAAAATAAGACCGAGAATCATCATTTAAGGGTCATATCATTACCTTTTCCAGCTCTAATTTATTGCACCTTTTGCAATATGATGCCTTACACTGGTTGCAATGAAGGATGGTTCTTTGACAGGCCTCTCTCCTGGCACCTCTCCCCTTCCTCTTTTCTTCTATCCCTCTCCTTTTCTTTGGAGGCCCTCCGGACCCCATCAAGGCTCATTCTGTTCATCCCACATGTGAGGGGTCAGTGCGTACCCCACAAGAATAAACCAGCCACTCAATGTGAGGATCTTTGTGTATGTCCTCATCCCCCTACCCTCTCTCTCTCTCCTTCTCTCCCTCACTTACTTGTGCCCTATAGATGAGAATTGGCTCCATTCACAGCTCTTCCCTCCCCCCCGGAGCGGACTTCTCAGGGCCCTAACAGCGCCAATTCTATGCCTTATTGCTCCGGCTCCTCCATGGAGAGCAGTCTCGTCAAAGCATTTGTGAAGACACAGAGGGAAATGAACTGGCTTTGTGCTTAAGTCTTGACATATAGGCGCGATCACGTGGGGCAAGTTTGCAGGGCAAGCGTTTTAACAAGAGACAAGGGCAGAATGTGTAAAATGTCTCTTAAAGGGCCCTCCAAGTGGCCATCTTGGAAGGAAAACTGCCAGGAGCTATTTAGAAATGAAGCAGTTTTATGAGTTTGGCCCTGCTGGCTGTCATCCAGCTTAATCCACATTGTGTTCTGACTTCCTACCAACCCAAAGCTGGTTTCTCAAGCTCATCTCCACCTCATGTTTAATCTCCCCCAGCTCTTTCATTAGGACCACACCATGTGTTGGTTCTAAAGAAATGAAGCGGACACCTCATTTCGAGCAAGAATGAGCCGGAGAGAGCTTTTGTCCGCAGCAGGAATGCCCATAAGACAGAGAGGAACAGTGTTTGGTCTGACTCGGGTTGCTATACCAGTGCTGAAGAAAGCCATGGCAACGCAAGCAGAAGGTCTGCCGGACCACATAGCGCTGATACAATACGGCTGCTCCCGGTTTGTCATTCCAGTCAGGCCTGACCCAAATTACGACATCCTCGGCAAAAGTGGCCTACTTCAACCAAGCACGCATGCACAGACATACTTAATTGGGCTTGCATATATTTGGCTGGTAGCGATAATAAACAAAACATATGGATGTTTGAAGTCTAATCACTGAGGAGACGGCCCTGTTAATGATTTAACACCACAGTCTTTAGCCCATGGCTGCCGGATTATTGGGACTCTCCAATTGTTTACCCATCTGCGCTTATAATTCTCAGCATTTTAAGCTTAATAGTCTGTTATGTTTTCATATGTTTATTATCTCTTATCAACAGCCTCGGGGTTAAATCTGCTTTAAATGGGAAGAGCAACAAAAAGGCGATTAGGACCATGTCTACAGAAGCGTTTTGGTGAAATATGAAACAGGCAAAGTATCAGAAATGCAAAAATGTTGTTTTGATCACCAGAGAAACTCGAGTTTGAGTTTTTTTTTTGCAACTTAACCCAAAGTTTTCTTTTTATATTTAAAAAAAAAAAAAAAAAAAACATGAACACCACCATGGGGGTGATATTGGCAGTTTTGGGAAATCACATAAATCCCACCAGCAACACACAAACACACACCAAAAAAAATGGCCTTCGTGCCATCTGTGCTGCAGACTTTCTGCAACAGAATACAGTTGAACTCCAAAACTTTTCTTGCTCAAGTAACCATCTTCGCCATCGCATCACGAAAGCCATGCATCAGTAAGCGTGCTACCAAGAAGAAGAAGGAGAAAAAAAATCCACTTACTTCACTTTGGAGGTCTGTTAGTTGTATATCAGAGCTTGAAGAAGTATTTTCTCTAGAGCTCTTTTCATCTGCACCTCTGCCCCGTTGCCCTGCCTCTCCAATACTATTTCTCTTTGTGGGCTGAGCATGCGATAGCTGTGTAGTTTTTTTCTTCTTTTTTTGTGTGTGTGTGTGTGTTGCATGGGGGTGAGGAGGGGAGGAGTGTTGGGTGTTGAATGCCGGGTTTCCTGACTCGTGATCAGGAGCTCATTACCCCCAAGGTCACTCCAGGGACGCCCTGCCTGGCACTCACCGAGACACCAGAGAGAAGATGTGAGATTGCCGACGAGAGTGTGAGAGAAAGGAGAAAGGAAGAGAGCAGTTAAGAGCCAAAGTGCCTGGGAGATCCGTGGGGACGAGGAGAAAGAGCTGAGAGAGAGAGAAGAGATGCATATAAACAGAAAGAGAAGGGGAGACGGTGGAGAGACACTGATCCAAATGCTAACAGAAAAGGCAGATATATGCAGGAGGAGCGAGCAAACACGGCAACTAAATGTGTCTGCAGGAGCCTCGGATGAGCCCACGGAGTTATATAAAACATCTTGTTGATCTATGGAAAAGTGAGTCCAACCACAGCGATCAATAGAGTATTGACAAAAACACCAGCTGGGCCCTGCATTTGTTTTTCAGCTTTTTATGTGGGCCAGCCCTGCAAAAACATATTTCCTGTCATGTGAATGACATCTGGGTGTATCTCTAATCGTTGTGTTTTTTAGGGTTTGTGTCGCTTGGTTGGATGGTCCTCTAACTTTATTTTTGTTGTTGTTTCATATGCTGGTTTTATGGTTGTTCAGCCCGTTCTCATTCCCAGGACGTCAAACACTACTGACACCAAGGCCGTCGGGGTGTTCGATACCGCTGCACAAAGCACCCTTTAATGGCAATACGGGGCTTTCCATTAGCTACAATGTAAACCCATCCGCGGCAACCGCAAACGCTCAGAGAAATTGCTGTGGTGACATAGTTTAAAGAGGAAAAAAGAGACACAAAGGGCAGGAGGGAGGGAGGGAGGGGAGGTGGATGGGTTCAACAACACAGGGCTTTAATCCAGGAGTCCGCTGTTCATGTCCCGTGCGTTAGGTTTCACTTTCACGTTACAATCAGCTGTTCCTTCCTGTCCCATGTTTACAACGCCATGTCACATTTTCACTGTACAAAGGTAGTAGTTTTAAGCCCAACCATGTTGTTTTTTCCTAAACCTAATGAAGTGGTTTTGTTTTAATTCACAACGTTAAGCCTATGGGTTTACTGCGACCAAAAAGTGACACCGAGGGGTCTGACAAAGCATCAGTATGTGACGAGTTGGGATGAGAACGTGTCGGGTTGTCTTCGTTGTTCTCAGGTCTTTTTTATGATGACCTAAAGTTAGTCACTGAGATGAACATTGGGGCTGAATCCTATTTCCATGGTTGATATAACCGAAAAAAGATTTTAGAAAGGCCACCGCAAGAAAATGTGTTCTTTGTTTAAATTATCAAATGGACAATGAATCATAGATGTTTGTTTCTGGCTGTTAATGTTAGTGTTAAATAAGGAATTGTCCCGAAAATTAAAATTACGGTAAAACTGGGTACCATGAATGTCTGTACAAAATTCCATGGCAATCCATCCGATAGTTGTATCCACAGAACCATTACTGGGCTGAGTAACTAGTGATGTAATCAGTAATATAACTAATTACTGACTAATTACTTTTTCCAATAAGTAATTAGTAATTGATTATGTTTTTCAAGTAACTTGCCCAACGCTGATCTTCTGTTCGACTAATCGATTACTTGGCCAATCGTTCTGGCCCTAAACGAAGCACCACAGTCCCACTTGATTATAGATCTGAGTGGTTAATTCATCACCAAATTTTACAAACTAGCAGTAATAGTTAGAAATGCGATTAGATGATTAAACGTGACTCATTTATACATCTATCTGCCAGTTAATCTATCATCTAATGTTTCTAGGTTAGATCCCTTCTAGCTCTTATTTGTGGCCAGCCATCCTTTTGGAGGGACTGTGGTAATACGTTGTGGATACTCTCAGGGTGTTTGGAGCAGCAGATGGCTGGAGACGACCCCATAGAGCAGCACCGGCACTCTGCCACAGCTGGACAAGCCTGGATTGACAGATTACAGCATACACGATCAATAAAGTGTACCATTAGTTCTGTCCACAAAGCCCTGTGTACAATACTGATGTCAGAGCGCCTCTGTAAACTCTCTGTAGTGCACACACAGAGAAATGGCCTTATATTTCACCGTATAAGGCTGTCTTTCCTGGCTCCAGTTATTGATTGAGGCTGGCAGGGATTCATTCAGCACTAGAAAAAAAAAAGCCTCATAGTGCCAAAACAGCAGCTCTTTAGCTCATAATTATTAGATAACCCATTTTAGTGCCAGGGTCTGTTACTCTGTGATACTCAAAGCTATTCACAATGTCATTATAATGCACCATTTCACTAATTTACAGGTGGAAGCATATTCAAGAGCCATTAGACGGTGTGATGGAGACTCATCTTTATTAATTCAAAGAGAGGGACATAAATTAGCATTAATGGTCACCAACGGTTGTCCTTAAAACTAATACCGAAATAAGTCAAAGTCGAATCTCAGCTCCTTTCCAATAAGTCTCTAATCTTCGAGGGCAAAGTAAAGTCCTTATAAGCAAATCACAAGTCCCTGAATGATTGCCATTAAATTCACCGAACTACACCCACAGAAGGAAGGGTGCATCTACTCACGGACGAGAGGTTCGTGATTGTGACGGCGTTAGATGTAAACTTTAAGGCGTCCTCCTCGGCTGAGCTGTAACGCCAGCTCAGTGGTGCTAGATGAGCTAACAGTATCGTTTAACTAAACACAAAAATCGTCCTTCTGCGCGGTGATACAGTTAGCAGGTGTAGTTCGGTAGACAGCCTACGCTTTGAGGGAAACGTTTTTTGTCGTGGATTACGTTTGTTTTTGATGTATCACAAATACATTTGCAATAATTGTTTGGCAAAGATCCGCATAGGGAGGACATCAAGGTGGTGGATGGTTTAACAAACTCCGGTCTTTCGCCCACGAGACCAGCGATCGTGTCCCGTATGAAACTAAAAATCAACGTTCACATATTTATCATTATATTTTTTTACTTAACCTAGCCAAGAAGTTTTGTTGCCTAAACCTAACGAAGTAGTTTTGTTGCATTATTGTTGTATTTTGTTTAAATTTTGTCGTCTTTTTCAGCAGAACCACGTTTTTTTTACTAAACCTAACAAAAAGCTTATGTTGCATTTTCATTTTTGTTGTTTCAGTTTACAGTGTTAACTGCGTGTTTAACACTGTTTAAAACTGCAACCATAATCTGGGAGAAAATACGTTTACCTCGAAACGTAATTGAGAACGTAGTTTAGTTGTATGGGAACATAATTCTGTAGTAGACAGGGTGGATTAATCTTGAATAACCGGGGCATGATTTCTGGAAAGAGACCTTGCTGTTGAGTTTTTCAAATGTATTTGTTTATGGCTCTTTGAGCACCACAAGCCTAGTGCCTTCGAGTTCAATTATTTTTCAGAGAAGGCCAATATCTCCAACACTCTGCAACTCCCACCAAAACAATCTAGATTGATAATTAGCACTACAGGTAAAGAGGGGAAAAAAATATTTTTTATTTCGTGGTGAACTGTCCCTTTAAGTCTAAAAAAAATCAGCTATTCTCAACCACACTGTGCCAATTCTTTCAGGTTGATTTGAAAAAAGGATGACAGTGGGGTATAAGTAGGTGAGATTTGACGCTCAATCACAGCTATTTAAAGTTCAAAAAGGATGATGAGTGGTGCGCCTCGAACACCTTTTGCCTATAGCAAACTGAAAACTTGTTTTGAAAGTCATCAAAGAGGTGCTGTGTTGAAAAAAAAATGTAGAAATTGGTGAGCAATAGGCCAGCAGCAAAATAATGGATGAGTTAGTAAGGAGCCTTTAGGCTGTTTGGTGCATCTGCCCCAGAAAGATACGTCCTCATCTAAAGTCGAGATTAAGGCAGAAATGAAAGGCATTGATTTTTGGACAAGAACAAGCAGTTGAACCAAGTTTAAGCGTCACACCGAGTGGCATCAAAAAGCAATATGTTTTAAGAGATCTCCATTTTTCTAACCACTGAATGCACAAACGTGTTGTGTTTTGTTTTTAATAATTACCATTGCATTATAGTCCATTGTTCAGTCACGCTGCAGCTGCAAACACTGCAGTTCCACATGTTCAGCATTATGTTGCACTGTTGGGGATTTGAGCATCAGCCCCAGTGGTGCCCGGTAATTAGTGTGACTCATACCCCCCGCTGATAACGGTATACCATTCCACTGCTGCCGTCTCATATTCAACTCATTAATAATACATTTCATCCATTTGCACCCCCCTTTCAGCCCTCCCCTAAGTGTGCGATATGCCATCCACGAGGAGCTTCTCCAATGATATCATTTCCCTCATTTGATTAAATGAGATACGACAAACACGATGAAAAATGATCCTTGATGGCCGAGAGATTTTTTCTGTTGAGCTGAAAGCAGAGCAGGGCGCTCCAGGAAAACAGTTTATAACGGAGTTTGAGTGAGATATGATCTTTATATTAAATCCAACAGCTCCCCTCGTTATTTTTTCTCACTTTAAACTGGCTGCTGTCGTAGTGAGCCTGAACAGGGCCGGGGATGAAGTCGACGTTAAACTAACTCTGTTCGTAGACTACATGTCCACCGGCAGCCCAATGAGGAGACGGCAGTGACTGGGGTCTGTACGCAGTGAGAGTCTGATGAAACCAAATGAAATCAGCCTGTCAAAGTCAGCCACTTTCTTTTTATAACCACGGCTCCATCAGCTCTGCCCCTCCATCCCGCCGTTTCCCCGACACACACACCACAAAGTATCCGCAGAGATGAGAGCGCCAGGAAACGGCGTAAAAAAGTCATTTTTACCGCCTTTTCAAGTATTCAATTTGCGCGACATGTCTGGAAGGAAATGGGAGATTGAATTTATGGATGTAGAGAAAATAGTTATGTCTCGCAAGATCCTCTCAAATCACTCAAACACTGTTTGGATATAACATAATCATACGCAGCGTATACGAACACCCCGTAATAACACATTCCAGAGTCAAGGGCGCATTTGTGCTTTCTTCACTGTTATTGTCCACACATTTCATTCATCGTACATAAGATAGTGCACGAGGACAAAATGCAAGAACAAAATGTCTTGACAGTGATTCACAGGACGTACGCCGCTAGGCCACAAGTCATATCACACACAGGACAAAACACACACACACACAGTGAACATCTGTGGGGCCGTGACCGCCATTTAAAATCTGCATCCGGCTAAATACTGTATCCAGCTGTCAACAGCACACCTAATGAAACAAGTCAAGTTTATTTATATCGACCTCAATTACGAGTTTGTCTCAGAGGGCTTTGCTATACGGCGTACAAACTTTCAAACAGTTGCAAAGTACAAGAATTACTATAGAAAACCAAGAATTGCAAGGTTATAGAGCTACTAGTTTCAAGCAAAGTTTAAGGGTCTGGCAGAGAAAATTTCAGGTGGGAAAAAAAGCATCCAAAGTCAATTCACTTCAGTAAATCTGTGTGATCATTAGATTCACTCATGGAGGCGAAGTGAATTCACACAATGCTTTACAAAGAGAGTTCAACTTTGGAGAAAAGGCAAGTTTGTGCAGTCGTAAGTCAACACATAGGCGATGTAGTAACGTTAACTTAAAATATGTCAACGCTGACTTTTGGTTCCATACGGGATACAAACACCAGTTTCCTGGGTGAAAGTTCTTGTGCTTTTTGATCTATCCATCCAACTCCTCCCTGCGCGGACTTTATCGCTCTTTATATTACGTAACCTGACTTCCTCCTTTATTCCCGCCATAACTATGACCACGTAGAGCGTCATAGTTTGACGCATGGGGCCATTAACAAAGCTGTCGTACTATTTGTCGAATTGGGAGTGAGAACGGGCTTCGTATGTCCAATATTCACTCTGATTTGTATCTCTTTTTTGGTCTCCACCAACTGTTAATGGAAATATCTGACTCTTTAGTGGCTAAATGCTCCACTATGTTCACTTTGGTGGTTTTACCGGAGCTTTTTTGCTGAAATCAGCGGCCTGCTACTGTTGGAATCTCGGTTGATGAGAGCACTTAAAGTAAAAGTAAAAGTTGCGACCCGGAAAACCAAAACAATGAGCCGAAAGAAGCTAAAACTCTCCATAGACCTGAGGGGAGCTGCAGAGTCGGGCGAAAATTCCCTGTGGGTTTGAAACCCTTTCACATTATCCATTGTTACTGTAAAAACATTGATTACTGCAGCTTTAGGAGTTGATTCCCATCACAAATTTGTATCTACGCACAACCTTTATCTCCTGATGAAGTTTATAGCTCTCTCCTATTCAGCATGAGGTAATGAGCGGTATCCCATTATGCCCATTTAATTTCACAAGAAGCCCAGTTTCATTAATAAAGCATAAGCTCTTGGTTGCATATTAATATTTATATGCCTGTGCCCTAGCTAATAAAAGTAAAGAGATTTTTACTTTCCAAAGACCATCCCCGGCATTCCCCGTGGAATACGATCGGCATGTTTTCTCTCTCTGTTGCTGCTGAACGGCTAGCAACTCCAGGCGAGACTTTTTTCACATTTTCATTGTGAAGCAATGTGAGAAGCAACCTCTATTACTCCTAAGATCGCTGCTGCATTTGTTATTCAGCCCCTTAATGCAGTATTTAATCTTCATTTAAAATCTACTCAATGCTAATTCGTCATCATACACTTATAGCGTCAGCAGTGTAATGGTGAAAATGTATTGATTAGCAAGATAATCAGACTGACAATGAAGGAATAGTGATTTATTAGCCTGATACTTTAGTATGATAATGTGGTTCGCTTGCAACCCCAGGGATCTCAGAGGATGTCAGGTTTTCAGTTCCTCTTGGGTGACAGACTGCGGAGGCTCCTACCAGTCATACAAATGGAAATCTGATACAGTACAGGGTTCATTTATTCTGTGTACAATGCCTCAGAACTTTTTCAGCTGAATTTTAATACGACTCACAACCTTACAAATCAAACCTATACTCTAATGTTTAACCATATCAGTGAAAGCTCCTGTTCTGGTCGCCAGTGTTTGAACACTGCAGAACTTAATTTATGACTGACAATTAATCTGAAGGAGCCAAAACACTCCGGCGTGGCCGGCGGAGCGTGACAGCGTCGTCAAAAAAAAAAAAAAAAACACCCGATTCGTCTCCCAGCCGACAGTCTGGCCCCGTCGCCCAGCGTTTATCTGCCTCCATACGCTTCCCCCCCCAAAAACTCATTAATCTCTAATGACTTAATTCTGTGTTCCCGGTATGGCCTGCGTATGTTCACATTAATAGCTTTTCAATCTTATGCTATAGAGCAGAAGAAGCAAGATTATAAAAAAAATGTTCTTTAAGGCTTAGATTGGAAATAGAAAAATGTACGTGATGATTCTTGCAGTTATTTGATGGTGAGCGCTGCAGATAATCGAGATGTGGTGGGAGGGATGATGACAGAAATTGAAAATGTATAAAAGCTTCCAGCGAGCCGTATAGTTCAAACAGAAATGATGAACTTGTGAAAGACACTGAAAAGAAATGGTCCGAACTCACTTTATAGAGGGCAAAGGATTCCAGGCAGCACATAAAACGTATCCAGAGCTGGAGGGAAAAACAAACTTTTGTCATAGTTGAGTGATGTTGTATCACTTAAAGGTTCATATTTGCTAAATCAGTGGATTCAAAACCTTAACGCTGCACCTGATTCGACTGTTCTCCAGGAGAAATGATGCACAACAACAATATATAATAATCATCCTCTTATAGAGATCAATTTGACCCGGACAGACGTGATCACTATAAGCGATTTCCACTGTATTTCTTTCGGTGATCGCACATATGAATGGATGATAAAACCTACTATTGGGTGTAGAAGGCCCCTTCTGACCCACATCTATGAGGCTTATAACCACTGATAACATAAATAAACAGTCTAACTAGCTGAACATCAGGCGATCCAATGCTAAAATGATGGTCCAGAAGTCTGTCTGCATGCCTTAAAAAATACTTTTAAAACAGGACACGTAGCTCTGGTGTTTTGTTCTTAACTGTTGTTGGGATTATGGATTCTCGCTCTCCCCTTTGGGTATTTGCTCTGCTGAAATAAACACCGCCTTCCATATTTTCATTCCACCAGAAAATACATTCCTCCTGATTTCCGGGGTCTCAAAGACAATTCTAACTTTCAGTTGTCAAAACAAACCAAATTCTCAAAAAGAAAAAGCGCTTGAATGCGCCTCTCTCACGCCTTGGTACACAATAGCTTTGAGGCCAATTAAGGAGGGAATAGCTGTGGAAACAAAAAAATAAAAACTACAGAGACAGAATGAGGGCCGGAGTGGAGAGAGGTGAGAAAAACTTAAATGATATATCATCTGCCCGGGCTCTGTAGAAGTAACTTTGTGTGTCATCATCCAAAAAAACACAGAGCTGTGTACTTGTGCTCGGAGTGTCGCGGTGTTCCCAGCAGTCACCTTTAACAATAGGATTAGTGCCAAGCTGAGAAGCAAAAAAAAGGCATGGGAAGGGAGGATCAAAACTGCCTGGGATCACTGCTATAACTGATGGAGCCTGGACCCCCGAGGGAGTACTCGTCTTTCTGTTTGATTTGTTCTCTGTCATCTAGTCTGTAGCCAGTGGGCTGGGGGCTGTTTGCTTGGCACTGCACAGCCCTTTTATCTGCCGATTGAGAGAACGAAGGAAGGGAAATAGCTCTGTGACCAAACGCTGAACCGTCCTCCTCCACCTCCTCCGATGGGAAACGCTGAAGGAAAGCAGCGTTGGTCCTCTGCTGCCACATACCTGATGTTCCTGTCGCTTTTGTGTGATGACGGGAGTTCTTTGTGTCGACCCAGACATCCGATTCCGTGTGATGCAACTTGCTTTTTACCGTCGCCTCGCTTTCGCAAAGATGACCTACCTGTGGTACTTAAGTGAATTTAGATAAAAGTCAATACCCTCATAATAAAACACCTCTGTCTTACTCCAGCTGATCACCAGTTGTCAGTTGTTTGGAAGGGCCCGCAGTCCCAATCGATGGGAAAACAAATTACCACTCGCAACCTCGCCGGATGACCGAGGAGAGAGGTTGAGCCACAGCTGCAATTCAACCCCGTTCCAAAAAAAGATTGAGAAATACTTCCAGTAATGAGACAGCATCTGGGTGATAGGGACCATATGCAAAAAGTGATGGATTTGTCTCGACTCTCTTCTTCGGGGGGGATTTAGCGAGACAGCCAAAGTGTTTGTGATTGGCACCGGGGCCCCTCGGCCTCATTTTCTCCTAGTTGCGGGCTTCTCTCCGAGTCGGCCAAGCGTGTAAACACACATCAGCTTAGCGGC
>CAKALG010016979.1:0-15190 GCA_916700815.1 Helicolenus hilgendorfi | reverse complement strand
CAATCGCGAGCCGAACGCGGCCGCAGCTTGTCAGTGAGAGAGACTCACAGCAGCCACTCATGATTTCACCCCCCCTTTTTATAGCTCCAAATAACTCATTAAAACTAAATCTTTGGGAAAATTGTATGTGAGGTGTGCTTTGACTTTTTAGTTTGACTCATGTTCCATCCGCTAACATGGAGGGGGCGGGACTTACTCTATACTGCAGCCAACCACCAGGGGGCAATCAAGATGTTTTGGCTTCACTTTAGGGAAGCGGTCATGTCGTCCATCTTCATATACAGTCTACGGTCTGGACGCGTCAACAGTAGGTTTACTGCATCCTGTCGGATTTTAATGTGTCTACCCCGGTACATACAATACAGTAAACCGAGTACCGTCACATTTTCAGAAATTTGGCATCAACTTGGTACCGAAGTATCGGTTCTTGTGACATCCCTAAAGGTATGTGTGCAAAGGTGTGCAGGATGTAAGCATGAGCCATTCCAAGTTGTGACAAAAATCAGAAAAGATTAATACAAAAAGAGCCGGAATCAACTGAAGCAACAAAGAAGAAAGAAAAGCTCAGCCTGGCTGCACATTGTGGCTATAAACATTACCATCCCAGCTCATGGAACGCCATGTATTACATTAAATGTGTTGATTCCAGGTGAAAATGACTACCAAATGTGTACTGGAAACAACACTTTTATAAAGTGCCATTAAGTCACTGCAGGAGAGAGCCATAACATGTTTCCATGAGGCAGTGGTTAAAGTTTAGTTTGTTTTTATTGGGGAAACCTGAGGTCTGGACTTTTTCCTCTTTTGCAACAAACATTTAATTATACAATATAATTGTATTTCTAAAAACAACATTTCCATGAATCCTATTGCTGCCAAAATGGATGTGGCTGCATGTCCCTCTTTGCCCTTCATGACATCATTACATCTGTGTTTGTTTTGAAGACCAAGTAGGAAACAGCCCTTTTTAGCAGTGGGTATACATTCCTCAGTTATTAAAGAGGACCTATAATGCTTTTGTGCCTTTTATCTTTTTCCTTTACAGTTTTTTTGTGCATGTAAAAGGTCTGCAGTTACAAAGTCCAAAGTCCACGCCATAAGGAGTTACTCTCCCCTACAGAAACACTGCTCCTGAACTGCCCGACGCGCCTTGCTTGACGTCCTGCCTTTCCTTCTGTAACGTGGTGATGTCACCAAGTAACACATTTGCATAATACCTTCCTAGCGAGTTGTTTGGCACGCCCTCAAACAAAGCTAGTTAGAGTGGAGCTGGAGCAGAGTCCGAAAAGTTTGGTTCGGTTGACCAATCGCAACAGAGTGGGCCAGCTGACCAATCAGAGCAGTTTTTTCGGGGAAGGAGGGAGGGCAGGACCTCAAACAGATCACTTCAGACAGAGGGTGAAAAGAGGTGCTGCAACACAGCCAGTATGAGAAAAATAAACCGTTTTTTGAACATTAAAGCATGTTAATGTTCTGATAGAAACCCAAAATACAAGTATGCACCTGGAAATTTGCATAATAGGTCCCCTTTAATTTAAAAGTAAAGACTGCAGTTAGCTTAGTGGCAATAATACATTTATATACAGTATCACTTGCAAACTTAAACACGCCATGTTCTGTAATGCAACATTAGGTGGAAATTGAAAGTAGAATCCATTGTTGAGTTGCTATGTGTGGGTTTATGAATATTGTGCTTGGTGGAGAGCACAGCACTAACACTACAAAGGTGTCAGTCATCCACAGCTGTCAGAGTGTCGCGGACTTCTGAGGAACATTAGACAAAATTATCCACCAAATGGCATATTTTATGTTGGCTCCGGAGGTGAGTCACACAGAGTGCACGCAGTAAAAATAAGTCAGCCTTGGTTTAAAGATAAACAAACTGATGGCTTTCGAAGCCAATTAGGACATGCCCCTCTAACTGGAGTTTATTTTAACAGGCAGAAGATTCAGTGGCTTCACTCGGGGAAAAAAGCCCCCGAACCTTCTTTGAAGTTCTTCTCTCCGTGGGCGGTAATGTGGCATGGCACCCGGCCAAAGCCCACAAACACAAGGATTGAATAACGCCTTCCCAGTGTCCCCCCTGTGGCATTCATCCCATATGCCACAATAAAGAAGAAATATGCAAAGTCGCACACATACAGATATGCATACAAATACAAGTATGGCTAGACACACACGTGCTTGATTGCCTGACAGATCTGTTCAACTGTCACAAGCCAAGAAAAATCTTAACGTCTAAAGTGTTTGTCTAAGAGGGTGAATTTGTGAGTGGATTTCATTGTGAGCAAAGTTGTATGTGTGACAGTCAAAATAAATCCAGTGAATGAAGACAGATGTGCTTCTTTTTTAGGTTTAGTTTTTATTTATAGGTTTATTGGCTCGCGGTGCATTCGTGTGAAGTTATGAGAGATGGTATCTCTGTCGGCTCCCAAGTTCAAACAAGCTGCAGGAATATATATGAGTGTATTTCTGGATCTTGTGTGTAATTTATAGGCCCGTGGTTTTAGCTACAGGGCCGGAACATGACAACACACACACTGAGCACTGCTGGCAACTGGTCTTAATGCAAAGACACACGCACTATCCACACCAATTGGCATGCTGGATTTCTGTTCCCTTAAAACCCATAAAATATTCATCCAATATAAAACTTATCTGCTGGCATGGGCATGTTGTTCTGGCTACCGTTAAGAAGTTAAATTACAAACCAGGATTGTGAGAGCAATACTTAAACCATTGTCATTCTGCAAAACAACTAGGATGCTACGGATTGCATCAGAATGCAAACAGTCGCAATATTAATTTTCTAACCTGGTGTCGCCATCCACTTTCTGACATCCCAGCAGGAACAAAGAGAAGAGCTACATAACTCGTCACTTGTTGCTTTGTGGTCTATGGTTGAGAAACCTCGAGATCGGCATTTTGGCTGTCGCCATCTTGGTTTTTTGTGACACGAGAGGGTGGAACTAAGTACAACTGAACCCTGAATGAGTCATTTTAAGGAGACCAAAATGTTACAATTAACTTGTATGTACTGAAAAGACACTGTAAAAGGGTTAAAGTTGTAAAACGTAAACATGGACAACTCCCAGACTGGACAACGCTGTGGTAGCAATCTGTCAATCACAAGGTAGCTATGCCCTAAAGCATATCCTCCTTTATCGTCTATTTGACTCTAAAAGGGACCATCATTTACTAAATGACCATAAACTCATGTTTACAATGTTTGCTGAGGTAGTAAATCCAGTGAGAAGTAGGGTCAATTTCTCACAATTGGCCTTCATTTTGCAACCAGAGGAGTCACCCCCTGCTGGCTATTAGAAAGAATGCAAGTTTAAGGCTCTTCCTCACTGGCTTCACTTTTCAGACCCGGAGGTTGCCGCCTCATACCCTAACTTCTTTATATCATTACGTCTGCCTCCTGTCAATGCCATGGAGGTCAGATTACTTGGGATCAAAGTTTAAATTATCACTTCTTCGGTCCGATCAAATCTTGTTGAACTTGATTTAACTTTGGCCACAAAGCCATACAGGAAGTCAGGGCAGTTAACTGCATTATGTCCGTGCAGATGCTCAGGAGAGCACATTCAATTCAGTTAATTTTTTTGGGTGGTCCCTGCTGTTCTGCATGGAACACTTCTGCCCAAATTTCATTAAATTTTATTGCATTGTGTGACTACTGCAAACATTACATTTTATTTGAAATTTAATTTTTAATAAGGTTAAGACAATTGTTCTGGACATCTGAAGGGTAGCTGAGGATTCTCAAACCTATGGCAACAGTGTTTAATTGCTACTTTACTTTTTCTTTTTACTTCTGTTTTACATTTTTATTTGACTGCTGTAATATTTGGCACTTTGTGTTGTACAAATAAAAATAAACCAGCAGCTTGATGAGGTTTATTTGTACAACCATTTAGGGAATATCAGGTGTTTTCACCATCTGGCATTCCCCAAGTTTCCTTTATCCTTTTACTCATGTTGTCTATGCCTACATGACAAAATCATGTCTTACCTTAAACAGTTTTCATATTCACAAAACAATAAATCTATAAATTGTGCTGTATATAAGAATTTCAGGGATATTTCCAAAATATAGCATGCATATCTTTTCGATCACTTTGGGGAGTCTGCATAATCTTGGGAAGATTAAAACAGGTCCCCAAATGATCTGTATGAAAAATATATGAAGACAATGACATGTTAAACAGTTATCCTAAGTCTCACACCTAATCTGAGTGTCCATATAGCGTTTTTTCCAATTGTTCCCAATGACGGGAGAGCGGATACAGACGCCTACAGACAAATCGCTGCGCCCAGTGTCTTTTTTCAGAGTGCTCCAAACCTCTGACTTTTTTGCGCAGCCGCTCAGAGCGCCTCTAGTTGAAGATATCTGAACTTTTCAGTAAGGCGCTGGTGTCGTCACTGTGGATGAAGCGCTCCCCAGAGCAGCGCCCTGCCAGTTCTTTCTGCCAGAAAAGGTCTAGAAGCAAGACTGCTGCTGTGTGAGCACGACTGCCGAGCAGAAGCAGCCCCACTCCCTCAGTCTCTCTACACCCACACACACAGACAGCGGCAAGGGTTGGTGAGGTGGGGAATTAAATTATTAACATTTCATCATGATTATAGATTTTTTTTCCTCTGTCAGAAAGATTCGGGACTGGACAAAAAACATTCCCGGCTAAAGCCCCGGAAGCCCGATGCTGACGATGCCACTGATAAGTAGTACATATTGTGTTACTAGTATAATATGTGAATGCAAAAATGAGCTGTACACATTATGATAATAATGACAGATTCACTCTGTATTAAAATAATTGACCTTGCTCTGCGTAATGTTCTATTCGAGCCTTTGGTATGAAAGCAGGGTTCTCTTGAGGCAGGATTTTACAATTCTAGATTGTTACACATTGCCAGCAACAATTTGTTGATCCGTTTCCAAAGTTTGCCTGGTAAACAGTAGAATTAGCACAACTCTACACCGTATTCGCCCCAAAGTAATCTAGATTAGGAAAACAAACCAAAGCCAGCCGCAACGAGGAAGTACAAAACAGCGGAGGGTCCGCGTGGATACGACCTGCACCCTCACATTTTAAATCCAAGGTGGTAAACACTACACATAAAGTATGGAAACACTTTGGGTTTAACACATTCCCAGGAAAAGCAGAGCTAGACATCATAGCTAAAACTGCATGCTTACTCTGTCATGGACAGGAAATGTATCGTATTGCGGTCATGTGCGGTCAAGGCAGCCGTCACTCGCATCTCCGTGGTCAAATCATCTGACGCTACAACTGTAGAGCACCCATATACTGACATGTATGTTAAAAGCATTCAAATGGCCCCCAATGGAGCTGACCATGGATGTGTAAAGAGAATGGAGCTGACTGCAGAGCTAGAGACGGACTTGGCAAAGTTAGCGGAACTGGCTACGTCCGGTTTTCAAAATAAGGTGTTAACAAGGGGAACTCTATTTACAAAATACATATATGAATATAAGATTGATTAGATTATATTCACCAGAAGATGCACACGGTGCACGTTGTGTTTGGTTAATATAAAGTTCACATGTTATTTTGGGGTGACGGGACAAAATATGTCAGAGTTAGTCTAAGAGAAAATTAAAGCCTCGCCATTATGGCAACACAAACAGACGAGGCAACGCGTAAACACTGCAGGAGTCGGTACGCTCTCATTTATGGGCTCTCTCAGTCTTATTATGTTCCACTTCAAGTGCGACATCTAGTGGTAAATTTGTACCAATCCGGTCCGGTGTTTAGCTTAATATCAAACCGGTTTGAAAATGTTTACATTGATCCAACCCTATAATGGAATGCCTGGAATTTGCACTTACATTCACATTTTTAGCTGCATGATGTCAATTTTTTTCCCCCCTGAACTCTCTTTCAGGCTGCACTCGGAGATGATGCCACTCTGAATGCAGCATAACATTTTGTATGCATGTATGCTGTCTGTCTATGTGATACCTCATGCATGCTAGTGCGTCTGACAACAACACAAAACACCTCCTATAACTGTCAAACAAACGTCTCATCCCTACAAGGCTTCAAACTTTAGTTCATTTTCACACACAAGCTGTCTCACCCTCCAGCACGCAAAAAACTTCATCATCTCACCTGCTATTGTGTAGCTTCCCCTCCCCTCCCCCCTCAAAAGGTCAGACTAAGAAAAACAAAGATGCCAGCCTTTTACTTAGAGACCCCAACAACTCCCAACTGTGAAAAAAACACACACCACTTGGTGACGGAAAGTTATTGTGATACCACTGAAGTGTTATCTGAGAGAAGAAGAAAAAAAGAAGTAGGATATGTGTGTGTGTGTGTGTGTGTGTGCGTGTGTGTGTGCGTGTGCGTGTGCGTGTGCGTGTGTCCTGCACCTGCAGAAAGACACGAGCTGTGTGGATATGTGCCGTTTCATCGGGAAGTGAAGCTGAGAGAGGAGTTGCACTCGACCTATAGCAATAAAACCGCTGTAAAGAAACGACTGCCGCTCTGTGGATCAGCCGATTCCTCCACAGCCAGACACTAAAACCTGCAGTAGTTGAGTTCACAACGCAAAACAGAGTCACACTTCAAGGCTAAAGAATGAAAAGTTAAATTGCACACAATGAGGACCAGAGGGAGTTGGCTTGCTTTGCTATGTGACATAGCTGTAGCCTGAAAATTAGGTCAAAGTTCAAACTCCAGCAATACTTCTGGCCTGGGAATGAAATGGGGCTGCTGTGACATAAAAAAGACCTCCAGATTGACACAGACAGCTTCTCCATGTGTGGATGCACAGGCATGTGAATGGACCAATTTATTGCACGGCCTATCGGTTACTCTTCTATGTCTTCATTCCTGATGCATGCTGGATGCCATGGGGGATAGCGCTGTGTGTGTGTGTGTGTGTTTTCAACTCACCTCCTGTGGATAAAGCTGTGATGCTATATGGTAATAGGATGTTTGGTTATAGCACACAGCACAGACCAGCTGCATAGCTAAGTGTGAAACTGTATACCAGGAGAATTCTATGTCAGTATTAGGAGAGAAATCCGAGCGGAGCTCATGTAACACTCATGACAGTGTGGTGGTCGGGGGAATAAATTATTCCAGTTCAATAACTGTTTTTTTTTTTTTTACGATGTCCGTAGAGGGTAAAACAGCACTAAAAAATGCACAGCTGCAATAACATATTTACGTGTAAGTATGTGCACACAGTACGGAAATAGAAAACAACCAGGGTACGGTACAACAAGAGATATTTTAACTTTATGCAGCACCTGTCCAGGTTAAATCATCACGTTCTGTTTGAAACAAACCAAAAAGACTGTTTGGAAAATATTTTCACAGCACTTCGCATGTTTTAAAATATGCTAATGGTATTGAAAATCACCGACAGTGACTCAACCATGCTGCATTGTCCAATAGTAAAATACATAACCAGAAATCACACAAAAGAATCATGCAATATGATGAAACCTTACAAAAGTAAGGAGCTGTCAAATTTACGCAAATCCGCTTTAATGACACTAATTTCTTTAATGCATTAATGCAACTTGAGATTTTTACCTTGTAGCAGGCCCAGTTTTAAAGCCAGAGTGGAGATATTGGTATATGAAACTAGAAAACCTAAGGAATCCATTGGTACCAATCATGTCCTACTAGCTTGACGCAAAGAAGGCTAAATAACATTCCAAACTTACGCTAAATTTTAGCAAGGAAAAACTGGCCATTTTCGAAGGGGTCCCTTGACCTCTGACCTCAAGATATGTGAATGAAAATGGGTTCTGTGGTTACCCACGAGTCTCTCCTTTACAGACATGACCATTTTATGATAATCACATGCAGTTTGGGGCAAGTCATAGTCAAGTCAGCACCCTGACACACTGACAGCTGTTGTTGCCTGTTGGGCTTGAGTTTGCCATGTTATGATTTGAGCATATTTGTTATGCTAAATGCAGTACCTGTGAGGGTATCTGGACAATATTTGTCATTGTTTTGTGTTGTTAATTGATTTCCTATAATAAATATAGACAGACATTTGCATAAAGCAAGCATGTTTGCCCACTCCCATGTTGATAAGATTATTAAATACTTGACAAATCTCCCTTTTTCCCCCCATTTTGAACTGATAGAAATGGCCAATAATTTTGCGATTAATCGCGATTAATCATGGACAATCATGTCATTAATCGCGATTTAATAGTTTAATCGATTTAAATGTGTTAATCGATTAATAGTTTAATCGATTAACACATCTTCCATGTGTTTACATGGAAGATGTGTTAATTATAATACGTATTGGCACCTTAACAATCATCAAGCAGGGGGGTTCTTGTAGGAACCCCCCTGCTGATTCTTGTCACAGAAAGCCAAACTAAAAAATCTGTAAAGGGCTGCCAAACTATAACCTGACCCTGTCAGATGGTTTATTTCACAGAACCATCTGAGAAGCTGTCATAGAAAATTGTTTTGAATAAGGCAGGCACTTTCAAGAAATACTTGGCAGGTGATTGGATGAACCATCTGTCAATCAAACTAACAAAAGCAAAACTAACTGAAGGCCAAAACCATCGCCTTTAATGCCGTCCTTTGCTCTTCTTTCCATGAAGAAATACACTCAAGTTCTGATTTAACTGACGCTATTGCAGCATCTACGCTAACCTCTTCAGCAGCCAAGATTGTCGTTTAGAACGAACAGTCGCCTCTCCATGTTGTCTCACACTATGGTCTCATCGGGTCTCAGGTCTCACACACCTCAGCCAGGCCCGTAGCTGCAGTAGCTCCTCACAGGATACATTGCTTGAAGCCTGACAAGATGGATTTCCGTGTATATTTGATCCAGAGAGCAACATCGAGAGAATCCAGCTTCCGTGCAATGTTAGCCAAACTATAACAATCAAATAATACCAAATTAACCCAAGCAAAAAAGACCAAAAACAACCAAAACAAAACCAACTAAACAACTAATCCGCCAATCAACAAACACAATATATGCATATTAAGCAAGTACATACGCATACTGTAAGTATAGAAAACAAATTATCGCCACCTCAGGCACGAATTCCTCATCTAAGCCAATCTGCTTGACAATTGCACAGAGGATAACAAAAAGTAAAGATTCAGACCGAGGCTGTGTTCATGAGACGCAGATGGGGAAAGCCAGATAAGGAGGCGAGAAAGCCCCACAGTCCTGGAATATAATGAAAATGTCTTTTATCATGCTGACAAAATCTGATAAGACCACTAGATAGGAGTGGGGAGAAACATAGAAGTCTAGGAAGCATAACTGAGTTTGTGGAGCTACAGGGTTTTTAGTTTACCTCAGCAGTATACTTCAAACAATAGAGAAGCTTTGAGCAAGCACAGTTATAGAGCATCTGGCTGGTTCTGCAGTTATGTAAAAAATGCACCTTCGTTCTAATTTTACATGCATTAAAAATGCAATAAAAGTTGCGATGCACTTCAACAACCCAACTTTAATATCGATAGTAGCTTCTAGCGTGTATACAAGGTAGTGCTAAAACAAAATATCGCGATACTCAATGTTTTCTTACACCCCTAATAGAAGGCACGTTAAGTTGTCTTTGAAATAATTGGATCCATTGAGCAATTAGTTGGCTGAGGGAAAATTAATCAACTTTCTTTACTTATTTTTTAGTAGCTTAGCACTAAAAATGCTCAACATGTATATGTTCCAGCCTCTCTGATGAAAGCATTTGCAGCGTTCCTTTATCTTAGATCATTAAAAACTGAATCCCTTCGTTCAGACAAAATAAGTAAAACAACACCTTAGGCTCTTGGAGTTGCAATGCCCATAAGTCCTTTTTTTTTTTTTTTTAAGACACATCACAGTCAGTCTAATTGGATGAAAAATACATTTTGATGATGAAATAATCATTAAAATGCAGCACTAGTAAGTCTCATAAGATTTAATCAGATCAAATAACTACTATATACCAGAGCTCCCTGATCCTGCATTCACAGAGCCGTCTGAAAAAATATAAAAATCATAAAAATGCAATGCGATACATATGCTACCATACGCTTACATCTGTTGGTCTTGTCACTTCTACCTACCGCCTCGCTGCAGACACTCAGCCCTGTCTGCGTTCTCTGTGCACACAGAGCAGCACAGGCCACTGTGAGCTCCAATTCTGTGCCCATAATAATGCAAAGCGAGACGGGCTGTCAGATCCGAGGGCTTGTTTTGCATCTACAAGTTGCGATAAATGTCAGCATCGAAAATAAAATCAATACGCAGTCATAGCCTCTGTTAAATGCTCAGATATCTCAGTGAATTCATGTGAAAGGACAGCCTATTTCCGTATATAATATGTGAATCTCAAGGTGCCTTAAGATTTGTTAACAATTCACGGTGCTGCAACTAAAAAAAACACATCGAAAGCCAACTTGTCCGGGTTGCGGTTAAGGTTGCATGCGTGGGGAAGTCAGCATATTCTCCAACAGCGTGATTATTCAAATAGACAAAAACAATGTGTGCTGCTTTGACACTTGGCTCCAGGGTTCTCTGCTTGGCATCAACAACTCCTCCAGCTCCAGGTGGAAGTGTGTAATGTGCATGTTAGTTGTAGTGCCTGCTGAAATATTTGATCTTTCCATGACCCAGTTTGCATACTGTATGGCTCTTATCCAGCTTCCTTTTTTTTTTTTTTTCCCTTTCAATTTGTAAAATCCAGAATGTGTCCATTTGGATTGCTGGAAAATCCAAAATGACAGCTCAGACTCAGCCAGGATGAAAAAAAAAACGTCTGGGAGTTGGTTTTGGAGTTGGCTTAAATTTGAATTCAATCAAAAACCCCATCAGTGTGAGAAAACAGGAGCAGAGTGTGATGAGTCTCTGAATAGGTTTGGTCCAAAAATGACAACAAAAGACATAAAAATGAATTTGTCTGAATAGTTTATATTATAAGCTGAATCAGACCATATTTATATTGCCTATGCACAGAGTGATGTTTTTGTCAGTAAGACAATAAAGTCTTTAGAAGCGCCATGGAACACTTATCAGGGTCAGTTAATTAAACTAAACAAGATCAATGGCGGTCCCTAATTAATGTCGCATTCATTACATCATATCAGCTAAATGTGACTTCCTCTTGGCGTATTAAACTAAACGGACAGACTGAGGAGAGCGGTCGGCTGTTTGCCCCACCGCCGATGCTTAATGGGCAGCTCTTTGAATGAGGAGTTTTCTGCACCGATGCACCAATCAATCAAAACAGAATCACAATGAAGAATCTCTTATTTTCCCCCACTCCTAGAAATATGCAACTCAGAGGACTGTTACTCCAATCCGAGATCAGTCCAAGAACTTCTGTTCTTCAGTCATGGTCCTGAACATTGATGAGATTTCTACCTCGTTTGAGTTTACAGTACTTGGAAAAACCGTCTGAACACTAAATAACTTGTTCTTTTGTGGAGGATATGTAATTAGTTTAATTGTCACTTAGGGAGAGGCATACTGAGAAATAACTCTTTTTGTTTGTCTCCCATGGGCTGGAGAGGGGGAAAAAACACACTGCAAATACCTAATTAGGCAATGAATAATTGCTGAGTTAATGGCCACCTCAAGATACAATCTTGAATGGAACAGTCACTCTCCAAATTAATGGGGCTGTGTTTTGTTGCAGTGGGACAAAGTGAATCTGCTCTCAGAAGCAAAGTCTGATTCTTTTATGCCTTAGTGCTTATTGCATCCAAGCGTTTTATCATAATTCTAATAAACAGTAGGGTTTCCACCAGAAAAGCTGTTGGGCCCGGCAGCCAGGTGTCTTGGCCAAGGAGGGGGATGGGAGTGCTGAACAAAACTCAGAGAAGCGGCTTATCACTGAAATGAGACTAGCTCCACTTGAAAAGGTCAGCCCACCTTAAGCCAACCTGAGCCGGAGTTGTCCCTAACTTCAGGTAACATATCCTCATACAGCGGTTCATATCAGCTCTTGTGAAAAGTGATTCCTCATTTTTCGTGCGTTTTCCTAATAATGTCCAGCAATACGTGACGAATGTGTCAATTTCCGTTCCAGTTTTTTCACAATAAAGCTACTTAGGTTCAGGAAAAAGGTCATGGTTTGGGTTCAAATAACTCTTCTGCATACTGGGGTCCCTAAACAGTCTTGGAAGGTATCACTGTAAAGCTGAGACTCCTGTGGATCCAATGAGCCCAATAGTATTCATGTGTGATGATGTTAGTCTCCACAGAAGCCATTTCATTGTAGTGAGACCACTTTTGAAACTTGACCTCTCTGTATAAAATGACCTGTGGTGACCTCTAGGATAATTACAGCCTCATGCAACTTCACAACCACAAACTAGAGACCAAGGGAATTCAGAGGATGGATGGCTTTCTAAGGTTGGTTGACAATAAGGGTGTTTCTGAGGAGAGCAGTTTCCAGTACTCATCATCAAATCGCCAAAAAATGCAATTCTTGCTGAAATCTCAAAATGTCAAAAGTTTTTGATGCCAAATGACAGCATGGCCTTTTCTATGGTGTTCCTCAAGGTCTTAGTATCTTAATGTGGTATTTTGGAGGGATTATTGACCATTTTGATCAATTCACGAATGGCAAAAAATGGTTAAATTTAGCATCTAATCTGTGTAACAAATGGTATCAAGCCAACAATTTATGAGGCATAATAGAGCATGGGGATGGCCATCATATACTCATATCATCATGTTCTAAACCCTTATACACGTTCACAATTTATTTTAATTAATTAATTAATATTTCATATTAATGACTAGAACAACTTGACACACAGTGCTGAGCTGCATCTCAAATTAATCTTCAGGTTCCCAGCTTTCAGATGATGTAGACCACTTCTATGTGACTTAAACTGTCAACTAGTTATTTACCCCTGGACACCCCTGTTCTCCACCCCTACCCCTCTAAAAAAAGAGGTCGGAATGGTAAGGAGTTTGCTACTTTTATAACACTTTTCAGTTTTAAAAAACATCTTAAAAATACTGTACATAATTTCCCAATGCTTAGACCCGGCGGGGAGTCAACTTAGGGCCGGCGGGGCGCCGTGCTTGCAATACACCGGCGAAAACCCTGAAAGACATTACCGACAGACATTGGCCAAATACCCAACGCCTCCCCGTTGTGCAATTTGTCTCTCTGTCTGTCCTCTTTCTTCATTTCACTTAGATATACAGACAAGCATACAGTACTGAAATTTAATTCCAAAGCACACATCAAGCGCTCCCTCAGAAAGTGTTTTTTTCTATTTTCTATTTTTTCCCCTTTTTTTGCAAAAACTGCTGTCCTTGACTTTGATATGGAATAAACTAAAAGCTAGCAGTGCCCATCACTCCTGTGCCAATGTCAGCGATGAAAATCAGTATGCATCTTGCTCCGTAGAAGCAACAGCCTTTTTTTTTAAAAAAAATCTTCACACGCATACTAATGCGCATACATACTGTATTCACTACAATTCTGCCAGTTTCAGAAGGAAAACTTCAGAGGAGTTCTGTTGTTGCTTTGGGGTTTCCTCCAGTTCAGTCGGCGGGCCTTATTTTAACTTGCACTTAACATGCAAGCAGCACAACTCCAGAAACCACCGTAATTACAAGATCTGGTCAGTCCTTTGAATAGCTTTGGAAACCAAAACCTTGATCGGGTACATGAGTGGAAGGGGTCGGGATGCCTCAGTTAAAATAGGACGGCCACATGGAGTTGATTTGGGGTTTTCTACATGGGGAGCCTGAGAGAGAGAGAGTGCCAGCTTGCTTCTAACCAACAGTTACAGTAAGTCATGAAAGCAGTAGGAGCCAACGGGAGAGAGAATCAAACGCAGCTGAAGAAAACTGTAATTCCTGCTCAACTGCTTACACAGTATAGTCCATTACTTCTGTAAACTCACCTACTCTGACATTTTGCTTGTGCCAAAACTCTGCGTGCAAATAAAAGCAGATATGTGCATGCACATTATTGTTTGTTGTCAGGATTGTAAAGCCATGCATATGCATTGTTCTGTTTCATGTATCTCACTCATTGGGAAACTGGGCGTACGTACACAAGCCTGATGTCCACTCTGCACAGTTAGCCATGGATGGATGTACAAGCCCTCAATCGACTGTTTGCATATAAAATGCCTCTATGTGCTCCTACAGTCTCTCAATGAAATGCAATTTCACTGAATTGCACAATCAGTAGATGCATTTAAATAAATAAAAACATTTTTAATGTGGTTAAAGTAAATCAGTATGCATTTATCTATAAGTAATTATGAGTTCGGGTTCGGGTTAATTATAGGTTCGTGCGGCATCTGTTATCCACAGCTGCTTTAAGCCGTTTGACAACCTTCTTCTTCAGTTCATTAAATCCCTGCAGCCATCTGAAGTCAGCAGGACAGATATACGTGATAAATCTACAGCCTCCGATTGTGCCGCAGTGCCATTATCCACGACCGTTTACTCTGATTAAATCGCATGCAAACGACACCAGGCTGCCACTAAATAACCACACGTGTCTCTTGCGACTCTGTATTCTGCCTGTTTATGCAGCAGACATTGGATCAATTCTGTACATTGCTTTTTTTTTCCCCCCAAGGGTGCCGTTTTAATCTTTGTTTTTTTTAATGAATTGCGGTGCAAACGCTGCTCTGTCACATCAAGTACGATATGATGTGAACCTTTAAGATGTGAGATACAGGATGACTGAAATAGCGTCAGTTTGATGATATTGTATAATCGTCATCACAAACCTGTTTTTTATTTCTGTAGCCTTTTTTTGCACATTGTGCTGCTGTGCTTGGAGACGCCCACACAGTCCATGTGCCCAAGACCCGGTTGTTGGTTTTGCATGATTATAGGGCCCATAGTGTCATTAAGTCTTTAATCCATCACACATGCACCTGTAAGATATCATTGGATCGTACTGCATCTCGGTCGATGTCATCAAATGTCGGAAAGGAGATGATTTTGTCTTTAGCGGACTCAAATTAGAGTCCAATGCTTCACACAACCCAATCCCATGTCAAGGTGTATAAATAGCACAACATTACATGGACATTCCGCATGTCATGCAGACGCATTTTAGGCTTTTTGCGTGTCATTCGTATGCCACTTTTTGATTGTTATTTGTACGTCACGCCACAAAACTACTGTAACATCCGCAGTTAAGTTTAGGTAACAAAACCACTAGGTTGAGGAAAATTGTCAT
>CAKALG010016978.1:0-15000 GCA_916700815.1 Helicolenus hilgendorfi | reverse complement strand
ACGGATGCGTTGAACGTCAACGTTTTTTGCATTCGGTCAGAGAAAGTGACGTAGTACAACAAGCAGATGTGCAGAGCAAGTGATATAAAGCGACTGTTGTTGAATGAACTGCTATTGATACGCGGTATAATAACAAGCGAGAAAGTCCACTAAGGGCGAAGGGGTCAAACAAACCCAAGACTTTCACCCAGGAGACCGTTATTCGTGTTCCGTGTGAAACCAAACAACCCGATGTCACAGGAAGGCGTATGAATAGCACGACATTAAAAGGACATTCCGCGGTCATGAGAACACATTTTAGTCTTTTCGCCTGTCATTTTCATGCTACGCAACAAAACTATGGTAACGGCTGCGGTTAGGTTTAGGCAACAAAACCACTTATGCCTCGTTCACACTACAAGACTTTCAAAGTCGTCAGATCTCCGTACTGTTCACGCTACACAAGATGTTGTCTTAATGTTGTAATCTGGAGTCTGGCGACCTCTCCTCCCTCAGGTTTCCCCTCAGCCCGTGTCTTGCGCTCTCATCGGCCGTTGTTCGTGACCCCAACAGGCCCAATTATTTAGCATGCCAGATATCTGGAATGTGTCTATGCATTGGCGAGCCTCTCATCTTGCGTCCAGTATCGGCCTGATATATATAACCCTACAGGACCTCACATAACGGCATGATAACACCAGTGAAATAAACAATACAAACACTAGTTGAGTATAATATAAAGTGTACATAAACACAAGGCTGGTAAGGCTATTTGGAAGTGAAGCAGCAGCAACTGCCTACAAGACAGGCTGTATTTACTATCGCTACAGTTATTTGATTATACAAGGACCAGCGGGTAGGATGCCAGATGAGCATCATCCCAAACAAAGAAAAAAGAGCACAATATCCCACCAATAGCTGCAGCAACTCTTAAAAATGCCTCGGGGCGTAAATATTACCGCTGAATGAATTTCTGTTCAATCCCATCACCTAAAGAATAAATAAATAGAGATAGAAAATACATTTAAAAAACAATATTCTGCCAAATATCCCCAGCGCCAAATGCCTGGAGGGTCTGATTATTAATGCCCGAGCCCTTTGCTGCTATTTGAGCATGTGGCGGCGGAAGGAAAGAGCAAACACATATAGAGACGAGTGCACATAAATAACCCACAGGGACGCCCAGTAGAAACTCTGAGGTAATGCGAGGTGACAGTATTTGCAATGGGAAAACACGACTAAACTGGGTTATTGCAGATATACGGAGAGGAGGAGAAGAGGAGAGGAGGGGAGGAGAAACAATATGGAGCAAGGAGAGGAAGATGATAATCACGGGGGGAGGACTGAGGAGAGAAAGAGAGAGAGAGAGGAGATGTCGGAGGAGAAGGAAGGGGAGAGGAAAAGATGAGTGGACAAACAAGGGGGCAAAAGAGGATGAGTAGAAGTAGAGGGTGAGAAAGCAGGGAGGAAGGAAGCGAGGAGGCGAGCAAAGGGCACAAGTATGGAGGTAAAAGGAGAGGATGAAAAGGCTAAGAGGACAGCAGTGAATAAAAGAACACCATGGAGGAAGAAGGGAAGTGATGAAGAGAGAGAGAGGAATAAGAGACAAAGTGCGGCTGGGAGGAGGACGAAAAAGTGGAAGAGGATAGGAGGCGACCAGAAGAAGAAATGAGATGATTAAAAGGAAAGCAGGAATTGGAGACAGAAGAAGATAATAATGGAGAGATGAAAGAGAATAACGATGAATGAGAAGAGGGAGAGAGGAAAGGCGATAACCTTCACATTTGAATTATCACCTGTCTGTTGCCATAGCAACCAGGAGGCACCTATTGTTTCCGTATGTCACCGTGATGCAGATGATTGTGTGCGTGTATCGGCGGTGAGAGTTTAATCAGGTGTTTCAGTTGGTTTTTATCAGCGAGATCAATCTACAGACCCTGTGTGTGTGTCTGTGTGTGTGTGTGTGGATTAGCATCGCAATTAGCGAGACTTTATCGATGGATCAGTCGCGAAACAAATCAACACAGAGAGAGTAACGCCAGACAATCCTTAAATGCTTCAATACAAGTCTGTACACATTCACACACACACACACACACACACACAAATATGTTTAACAGCCCGCGTTCGGTGGCATTTCACTGGCATTTACGGCCTCTAAAAACGGCGAAAGGCTTTCCACCTGAGGTGTCTGCTGCATTTTGATGCAGCACCTTTGAACCGCTACGCCTCAAATCTGACACGAAACATCGAATCAGACGTCAAACGCCCTGGTAACACTTGTCAGTCTGATGTCATCTGAGCATTCGGAGCTCTTCTGATGTGATGGGAAAGCAGCAGACTGCAGGGCCAGGCAGTCCCGGGTGAAAAGGATTATTCACACCCGCTTACTATGATCCGCAGATCAGAGGCGATGTGGATTCAGCTGCTGCGGCATCTTCGGGCTACTTAAAGGTCCAACACGTAAAATTTTTCAGCATCAAAATGAACATCAAAATGACAGACTTATTTTGTTCGGTAATGCAAAATTCATCAAATGCTACATTAGGGAAGGGGAGAAGGAAAGAGTGACAACCAAGAGGAAAAACATTGTTGAGCAGAGCATGAAGCTATACCACTAGATAGCAACAGGAAATAAATTGGGACGCATTTGGAATGTTTACAACTGTGAAATGGTCTATTGAGATATGCAGCCGTTCAATAACGGAAGTCAATGCTGTCAAGAAGCTGTAAGGGTCAATACAGATTTCTAGGAAGTGATGTAAGAATAAGAAGTAAGTGCACATTGATGTAAAAAATACGACATGATTGCCCTTTTACCAATACACTGATGTTTAAGGTAGTAATTTAAAACATCATAACCTTCTCATAAGTGCTTATGTCTATGACAGGGGGTAGCAGGAAGTAGTATGACTCAGTTACTAAACCCTTTGTGGGGGAAGATACATTTATTCTACTGTGAGTCTTTTACTATTGGCCTACTTGCACCTCAGTGGGTCATATTTCATGCAATTCATTATCTATCCTTATTCAAAGTGTTTGTTAGTCTGTCACCACCGTTAAATTCTATATGAGCTATATGACTTGTAATTTTACCTATGATCCTGACCTCTCATTGGTTCATAAGTAATTTTAGTGTGAAATGGGGCAAGAGTGGAGCGTGATGACTGGTGTTTGTCAAAGTCAACCTCAAAGAAAGTTAATAAAAGAGGCATCACATACTCGCAGAGACTTTTTGAAAAATGTAAATCCTAAATGTCACCAGATTGATTGTAAATGCCAAAAACGATATAATACTGTACATGGAACTGTACAACTCTCAAAATGTCACTATGTGAGTTATGGGTTCATCAAATGAGTCAGAGCAGCTTGTTTCCTGAGAGGGACAATTGACATTTTACATTTCACTCTGCTTGATTTCTTCACCGGGCACTTGTCACATTGTTTGGAGAAAAGTTTCTACGCTGGCTGGTTTGCGTTGGTTAACATTCCTCACTCAGAACAATAGGTGCTGATAGCCACATGCTATATGATTAATGAGACGTTCAAATGGTCATAAAATAATATTCCCCTAAAGGGATACCTTGACATTTTGAGTTTATTCTGTTATTTTTCTACTTCACACTTCTTGTCCTCCACTGGTCACCCATGGTGTAGGCTATTTGTGACTGCCTTTTGATATACAATATTATTGCTCATAACTTAAAGGAACAGTTTAACATTTTGGGCTAGGCACTTCGCTTTCTTGGCAAGAATTAGAGAAAATTGAGACCACTTATTTTACACCGCATAAAGACTAGAAGTAGGAGGAAACAGCTAGTCTGGCTGTTTCCAAAGCTCAAATATCTGCCTACCAGCACCTCTAAAAGCCAACCGAGTTACCAGATAATAATGTTGGCATTGTATGTATCTGCAAACCACAGGATGCATTGAATGTCGACATTTCTGAACCAAAAACACGTTTCATAAATATGTTTCATCAGCCTTGTATCACATTTTCAGAAAACACACAATGCCATGTGGTTAACGATGTAAGAGTTGGTTAGGTTTAGGCAACAAGGTACCTTAACAATGGTTAAGGTTAGAAAAACGTAACGTAACAACGTAACGTTGTGTCGTAATGTAAGTGTCTTTTAAAATAAACTTGTTCACAGGAAACTTACAGTTTCTGCTCATTAGTTGCATACATTCTCTTTTGAAAATAAACTTCCAATGTAGGTTTATTTAGTTTTTACTATGTGGTTAGGTTTAGGCAACAAAACTATATGATTAGGCTTCAGAAAAGATTGTGGTTTGGGCTAAAATAAGTGTGTTTGTTACGTAAAATAACTACACTTGTTACGTAACTGCCGTTAGTAAAGTCTGTATGTAACGTAACACAACTACGGTAAAATAACTCGTGCGACATGAACACGGTCTCATTGGTTAAAGTCCTGTGTTTGTTTGACCTCTCCATCGTCCCCTATGTGGACTTTCTCGGTACTCAAACTACGTCAGTTGCTCTGAGCGTCTAATACTGATGCGGATGGGTTTACAATGGAGTTAGTTGAAAGCCCAGTGCGTCTCATACAGACGATAAGGGGTGCCTCTGCCTTGTTGTTGCTGTAACTCTTTTTTTTTTTTATTTGTATTTGACTGTCGATCCAGAGCTTCTACCCTTTTTGTTACATTATTTGTGTCAATAAAAAAGCAAAACAAAAAGAACTCGGTGGGTTGATTTATGACTGAAAGTAAATACATCTCATCCTGTTTCTCATGTCAATGAATGGGGAGCTGTGACTGCAGCTTTAGAAGAGTTCTAATCAGCCAAAAATTAAAATCACCTGTGTGGGTTTACCATGGGTGAGCAGGGCGTTTAAGGTTAAGAGCAGCCATAGCCGTTTTTCACAGACACATTTCGACATGGCACAGTAGGAAAAGCACAGGTGTAAATGATCAAATCAATGATGGTTAACCACTGTGAAAAGGCCTATTTGGTAAAGGATTATAGGAAATGGACATATGCAATGAAGATGCTCACAAACCTGTTGATAATAAGGATATAATAAGGACTGTTTGTAATTCTAACCAAATCTCTAAGGTGATCGGTTTAGTTGAAAACAGTGCCCACATTATAATACTTACCACCCTCTGCTGATAAATGATGACTTTTTCGTACTGTACCATGTGTATTATGTCACAGGGACCACAGTGGAGCTGCTCATGTAATCTCATTACTCCCATTAATTTTTTACGAGGTAATTTCTCTAATACATTCCAGCAAGACTGAGGTTTACAAATAGGCCTGTTATCATGGAAAATATAATTAAGAGCACCTGCTGTTAACATAATGTGCAGCACGCAAGAGGACATTGGGGATTAGAGTTTAGTTGTGCACACACAGGAGAACACACAAACTGTGTATATGCACGTGTATGAACAGGCACACTGCTGGACTGAGGAGGGTGGCATTAGTCAAGAGTTTGGCTCAGCTGTGGAGGCCAGGGAGGAATTACCTCACCTTGTTTAACCTTGGCAAGTGAACCAAACACACCTGCTCCGAGCCTCACTTGACACAGATCCACACCCGAAAATTTCCCAGTTTAGAAAGAGAACTCCTAGTTCTCCTCCTTGGACTACTTTTTTTAAAACCAGTTACCTCTACATTTCACTTTCAAGATACGTATAAAGTTGACTACTGTAATAGTACTGCTGTATTTACTACCACAAGAAAATACTATAAACAAAAACAAAAGATTTTTAAATGTCCTTCTTGAGCAAACATTCCTACAGAATTGTAAAAGCATGTAAAATGCATACACACATGTTGTACATGCTCCAAAACAACAGACCACCACAACATGCTGGGCATTTTAAAGGAACAGTGTGTAGGATCTAGTGCAGGGGTCTCCAACAAGTAGCTTGCCCATTTCTGAGTGGCTCAGCTTAGCACATGGAAGAAATTTCAGTTGGTTGCAATCTGCAACCTCACGGCTAGATGACGCCAAATCCTACACACTGCACCTTTAAAAGAAAATTAGACATAGAGATGTGAAGTCCCTCCCCTTCCAGTGGGCCCCATGGGACCTTATTTCGAAAGAAATATGAACAGTAGTCAGCAGATGATCAGGTAATTATACACTAAAGAAAACATACTTAGCAATATTATATTCCACTTCTGCCAATAGATCCCCCTCGATGTTACACACTGATCCTTTGTTGACAACCTTCCAAGATTTTGGGGGATTCACACATGTGGGTGCATTTGATGTTGTCTGTGCATTGTGCCGTTTAGTCCAAAGTGGCAATCCGCCGTCTGAGGGATTAAGAAAAGGCAGACGACCCCTCAGTTGGTGTGGAGGATTGGCAGCCCAAGAATACAGTGTGACTGAGAAAACTCGAGTGGTTTAGCAGGAAGCCGGGGGGTTACGGAGCTACTTGCAATACTTGGAAGGAAGTTCTGCCACTTCGCCCAAAATTTCACTATCTTTGCTTTTTGAAATGGATGCATTAAATCCATGCTAAGAAGATCAGGTTCAAGTAGCATGGAGGCCAAGACAGACAGGACTGCAAATAGTGGTGTTTTCTTTTAAGATTAAATTAGAGTAAACATGTAAGGTGTATGTGTATTACTTTTTCTAACTTAATAGACCCGTTTTTGTCTTTTTAGGGAGGTACAGAAGGTCTTTAGGGGGAGATAAGAGGTCAGCAGTAGATGTCATATAGATGTGGTGTACATCATCTGAAAGCTGGGAACCTGGAGATTAATTTGTGATGCAGTTCAGCGCTTTGTCAATTTTTTGTGAGGCTGTGATTATCTCAGAAGTCATCACAGGTCATGTTATATATTGAGGTCAAATTTAAAAAAATGGTCTCACTACAATGAAATGGTTACTATGGGGACTAACATCATCACACATGAATACAATTGGGCTCATTGGATCCACAAGAGTCTCAGCTTTACAGTGATACCCAATTTATATAATTCCAAGACTGTTCTGGGACCATAGTATGCAGAAATATTCATATACACTATTTTAGAATAGGCGAAAATAACA
This sequence comes from Helicolenus hilgendorfi, assembly GCA_916700815.1. Classification (NCBI taxonomy): domain Eukaryota; kingdom Metazoa; phylum Chordata; class Actinopteri; order Perciformes; family Sebastidae; genus Helicolenus; species Helicolenus hilgendorfi. The sequence continues at coordinate 7,984 of CAKALG010016978.1, read as the reverse complement.
CACATACTGCATTAAAAAACTGCATGTTTTTTGCCCAAAACTGCATGTTATTATCATAAATTAGGCATGTCTGTAAAGGGGAGACTTGTGGGTACCCATAGAACCCATTTTCATTCACATATCTTGAGGTCAGAGGTCAAGGCCCCCATTTGAAAATGGTCATTCCAGTTTTTCCGTGCCAAAATTTTGCATTATTTAGCCTCCTTCCCGACAAGCTAGCATGGCATGGTACCAATAGATTCCATGGGTTTTCTAGTTTCACATGATATAATTTATGTGCCTTCACTCTAGCTTTAAAACTGAACCTCCGTACAGCCTCTGAAAGACAGTAAAGTCGATGAGAGGTGGGTGACACCATGTTTACATTTTAGCAATAGTTTGACATTTTGGGAAATGCGCTTTTTCCCTCAAGAGCGAGATGAGAAGATTGATACCAAGAAAGTGAATAAGTGTATTTCCCAAAATGTCAAACTATTGCTTGAAGGACGTCTTTGGTAATCAAACTGTGTTCATTTAAGCAACATATAGAAATTAAAATAGCTTTAATACATCCAAGTGGGAAACCTTTGCTAATCAGATAGCAGGTAGTTAGACTATGACTTTCAATACTTTTCCTTGGATGTCAGTAAAAAGAGCACCGTTGGAGGAGGCACCGTTAGTTCATGCCAAACTGAGACTGGACTAACAGAAGAACAATTGAAGCTCTTTAAAAAAAAAAAAAAGAATTTAAGACACTGTTTTGTATTAATGAGTTAAAAGTGAAAAGGCTAGAAAGCTTACTCATCATTAAGTGATCATTTTTGGTGTCTCTTCCTCTCTTGTGCGTTGACTGATCTACAGTAAGTATCCCTCTCTCCCTCCCTCTCTTTATCTTCCCCGCTCCATCCCTCCACCCATCATCCATTCATCTGCTCCGCTCTTTGTAGCCGCTCCCTCTGTGGATATTCTGACCTTTCAAACAGCTGCTCACACACACACACTCACACACACATGCATACAGACACGCATACACACACAAAAGTGCACTCAGCCTGTGGCTTGGCACCGTCTCGCTGGCATTAGAGAAACAGCTTTCAGAGTCTGTGCCCTCATGCCATGCTTTTGACATTTTGAGCTCTGCAAGCACACTGTGTCTCTCTTTTGCACTCACCAGACACAAAGTCACAGATGACTTTCAACTTTTGTGATCACACACAATCTGATGAGTATCTATATTTGTAATGTACACCTACACGCACGCACGCACGCACGGACGCACCTACCCAGTCTCACATCAAAATGTGTAATAGTTATGTTGGTCTACGGAGCAATATATATTGGTTTCACAATAACGGCTCTAAAATAGTGAGATGCCTACGTTTTGTTGGCCTATTCTTTGGCGGCAGCAACGCGCCCAGTCTGTCGGAAGAAGGTAACTTTTCTGACACTTCCCGCTTCAAACCAACACGTTCTCATCCCAACTCGTCACATACTGCCCCTTGGCGTCACGTAATTTTTTGTCATCAAAACCATAGTTACCCTTTATGTCTTTATGCCTTTATGATTCAAATTTAGGAGAGAACTATGGTTGGACTTAAAACTACTACTTTGTGACACTGAATGTTGTGAACAAGGGACACAAATGAACAGCTGATTGTAATGTGAAAGTGAAACTTAACACACGAGACATGAACAGCGGTCTCCTGGATGAAAGCCTTGTGTTTGTTGGACCCATCCACCTCCCTTCCCGCCTGCCCTTAGTGTGTCTTTTCAATCTTAAAACTACGTCTCCACACTCCCGGCGCATTTTACATTATATTTAATGGAACGCCCAGTGCGTTTCTTACCGGTGCTAAAGGGTGCTTTGTGCGGCAGTAACATGCGCCAATGGCCATGACAAAGCCTTGGGATTTGATACCCTTGGAATGAGAATGTGCTGTTGAAACCCAAAAAGTCAGAATAAAATGAGAAAGTTTGCTCCGGCCGGTGGGTGGTGCTTAGTTTTGGCTCGACTGTTTTCAACATGCCGGCCGGATCACAAACTTTCTCATTTTACAGCTAAACAGTACACTACACGATGTTTCTGAAAACATTTTAGGCGAGAAATAGGCATAATAGTAACAGAATCATGATTCATATTTGATCAGCGCTGCCTAGTTTGACCGTTTGATTGGAGTTTGCAAGTTTCACGGCAGTGACAGCTGCTTTAGAGGCTGCGCGGCTCTGATTAGTTGATTTTTTTTGGGCACGCTGTAATCTTGCAAATGTCATGCCACCTTGTGCCTCTTTAATGCCGCACATCTGCTGGCTTTCCCCAGTAGTCTTGAAGATCATATATTCCAACAGCAGCAGAGGGAACAGAGCAGTCATGCTACATTGTTATTTGGGTCAACATCACTTTCCCCAGAAGTGCCGTTGCTGTGCAGCTGGTTCAACCCAGGACCCTGTTCTGTGGTAGTGCAAGGTCTGCAAGAGGAATCCATGTGAGGAGGAGAAATACCTTGTACAGACCACATAGGAGGCTCCTGGACATGGTCAGGAGGAGTGGATATGATCAGGAGAGATCATATTCAAGGTCATCTAGCTTCCCTGATGGATCAACTGTTTCTTCCTTATTATTACATAGTTGTATCCATCCATCCATTATCTGTAACCGCTTATCCCATTCCGGGTTGTAACTTTGCAGACCTTTTAAGCTGGGCATACACTGTACGATTTTAGAAATGTTGTAATTCCTACTCCTACTGTACGAGTAGATTGTTTGCGATGTAAAGCCAAAGCTCACGATTTATGTGCTCACACTGTACCGTCTAAGCGTCAGCCACAACCTGAGTGCTCACACTTCTGGCTTTTGCTTTTTTACAGTTGTCAATAAAGATTTGTTTGAAAGCTCTGAGGCAGGTAAAGTTTGTTTGCTGGCAGAGGTCTGTATGTGTCACAATGCTAACAAGGCAGAAACCTGCTGCCATTACATTACCTGTGCCATCCTGTCTGCTGAAATGTCTAAAAAAAAGAGGCGCCGCGTACTAATTTTACTATATCTATTATACGTTGTTATATTGATATCTACACTCAGATTACTGTAAAAAAAAGAGTAGCAAAAAGGCACTGACGTTGGGGAATGGCTCTGCTTCACCTGTGCGAGAGCCTGTGGACTGCAAAACAAAATTTCGGACATGTCAGAAATTCATCTGACTGTCAGATGGACGGTCGGGTACGCTGCACGGCAAATGACAGCCGACGAAATTAAAATTCAAACCAACTCTAAAATGAATCGGGCGGCTCAAAATTCGGGCCAGAAACGGGCTAAAATTTAACAGTGTATGCCCAGATTAAGATAACTAGCACAAAAAAAATTAAATATATAGCGTACTAAAGGAAAGGGAAAAAGCACAAAAGACTAATAGGTTTTCTTATACACCAATTAGCAGCAGGTAGTAATTGCATTATTTTATTATCCAAAACACATGATTACTTTAAATAAAAAACTGTGCGTATATTCATATATAGTATATCAGTTTGTACTGGTGTGGCCAATGAAACCATGAGAAGCAGGTGACCTATGTCTGGGGTTAACCACCACCATATTTGGATGCTCGGGGTTGACTCAGACACTGATATGAAGAATGGAAGTGGACCTTTGTGTGTGTGTGTGTGTGTGTGTGTGTGTGTGTGTTATCTAGAGACCTGGGTAAAACAATACACATTTGTCATCTAGTGTGTGCACTGAAGCTGAGCTCGGAAACAATGTTTTTGTGTCTCTGTCTGTGTGAGTGTGTCTGTCATCTGCCACTTCCTGTTATTGGCCTGGAGTTAAACTGAATGATGCGTTTTGTGTGTGTATGATTTTTGTGTGTGTGAGTGATTGTAGTGCTAGAGGAGGGATGAGGGCACATTTAAAAATGACTGTTGTTGGGCACGATCTTAGTTTATAATATCGCACACGCACACAGTCACCAGAGGCGACGAACACTTTCTTTAACATCAAAGGCCGCTGTCTGCCAAAATGACCAATCAGCCTGCAGCGTGGAGGCGAGACAGGCCGATCGGATGACAAAGACAGAGAGGGAGAGACGCTCAGAAGGAGCTGTTACTGTAAAGCAAACCCATGGGGATGAAAGCCAATCAGAATCGATACAATCACCCAACTAGCCAATGGGTTGACAGTTAATTATGAAACGCTGGCAGCCAGATGGACAGACAGACACACGGCATTGATTTGACCTCCAATCCATTTCCCTTTAAATACAACTTTGATGCCCACTGCTTAGATTTGACTCATTTGGGACAATAAATTGCCAAGAGTACACCAGTAAACATGTTTATATTGAAATAATTAATCAGATGTGGACTTTGGACACCAACTGGAGTGCAGTAATAATATTAGTTTGTTAAACAAGCCAAGGGATTTGCCTCAGACTAACTGCTTATCAAACACACTCAAATAAATTAAGCATTTATTTCCCCCAAAAGTAAACAACCACAGAAATAATTATGATTTTCTTTTTTTTCTATTTAGACCTTTGCTAACTGAGGGGCAGGCAATGCGTGCTGCTAAAATGACCTGCACAGAATTAACTTCTTTAATGCATTTATTTAGCTACCAACTCAATAAATATAGATTTGTTTGTTAAAAGTAACTATAAAATAAGCTGCATGCTAATGACTTGTACAGAAATGTACAAATGCACACTCACACATTGATCCCTGTTCTGATCGATGTTGTCAGGGTTGCATTGATGTGTTTGTGTGTGCTGTCTGTGTGATGGGGTGTTTGTAGTCATTAAAAGTGCATCGAGGAGGCCGAAACAAAATGATGACCTGACTTAGAACTGAACAAAGACACATGCACGCACGCTGTTCCCATGCAAATCACACCTCTATTGGTGCGGAGAGTTATATTATAGTTATAAGCGTTCACACAGGTACAGTAATATCCAAATCTGGATTCATGTAGATTTGTTTCAGTGGGTGACATTACCTGATTTGGAATTTAGAGGTAAGCCATGAGTCTAAATCTACCCTACACAACTGCATGTCATGATATGAGTTTGGCAGTCTTGTGTTTCAGCTGCCTCCGCTTCCTGCTGCTAATACCTGCTCACTCTCCGACGTCATTCTGCCTCCTCGGATCACCAGTGTACTGGAACCACCATCTGGAGGATCACTGGACCCCATTCCCCTGTGCTCCTAAGACTTTAAGGCTTTATCCCAGCCACAGCGGACTCCGAGGACCCCCCAGCCCTGTCCACCATTTAATTTATTATTATTAATAAATTCACTTTTTTTATTACATCTTTAAATTCGATTTCTGTGTGCTGCTTTTGGGTCCACCTCTTGTGTTACCAGAACATAACACTGCACAGCCCAACAAAATGTTTGACTAGACGTAAAGTTATACAAGGTTGTCATTTTAAGCCAAACCGTGGTGTTTTTTTAATTTTTTTTTTTACCAAACCTAACCAAGTAGTTTTGTTGCATTTTTTTGTTTTGTTTTATTTCAATTTACAACGTTAACCATGTGTTTAAAACTGTGACCATAATCCAGGAGAAAATATGTTTCTCTCGAAACATAATTGAGAAGGCAGTATTAGTTGTATGGGTGCACAATTTTGTAGGAGACAAAGTAGAGGAGCTGTGACCTGTGAAAACGACGTTCGGCCTGATTCATAAAATTATTCCATTTGGGGTTAAAAAAATCTGTCCAATGTCTCCAATGTCTGCCCGGCTTAACTAGTGAAGAAACAGAGGTACATAGAGAAGTTCAAACCCTGGCTCCTTTCTCAATAACTGGACAAATCCCAGTTTGTGAATGTCAAATTGTCAGTTTCGGAAAGTTTTAGAAATGGTTGGACACAGCCAAAGTTTTAAGCCCATTTTCATTCTAAGAGCATTAGATACCGAGGCTTTGTCACGGCCGTCAGCGTTTGGGTACTGCGCAGAGAACCCTTTAGCGCTGGTATAAAACAAAATGGCTGGGAAGGGTGGTGGATGGGTCCAACAAACACAAAGCTCTCATCCAGGACACCGCTGTTTGTGTTCGGTGCGTCACGTTACAATCAGCTGTTCGTTTGTGTTGCATGTTCACAACGTTCAGTGTCATTTTCACTGTACAAACGTAGTAGTTTTAAGGTCAACCATGAAGTTCTTTCCTAAATATAACTATAGCGGTTTTGTTGCCTAATCCCAAAGTGACGCCAAGGGTAACTATAGTGATTTTGATGCCAAGGGGCAGGACAAAGCTACGGTATGTGACGAGTAGGGATAAGAATGTGTTGGTGGGTAAGGGGGTCTCCGAAGATCTCCTCTTCGACCATCCCACAAGCAGTTCTGGTACTGGTAAATGGTAAATTACATTCATATAGCGTCTTTCGACAGCTTCACCCAGCATTTCAGCATTCACCCATTCACACACACATTTGTACACTGATAGCAGAGGCTGCCATACAAGCTGCCAACCAATCACTTATTGGTCTGTGACATGATAATCCATTTGGCCTTTTCATGTCCTTGTATCAGGTGAAATCTACTCTAACATAAACTGCATCAAAAAAGGCCTGTGTTCAGTACACTGTAAGTTCAACCAACTCAGATGATGGACTATCAGAAAAAAAGCTGTTATACTGGATGAACTTCAACATGAGGAAGATGTCATATCCAACCTAGTGAATAACTAAGGATGAATACTCTCGTCTTGGGGGATCGGTTCAGACATGGGAGACATTAATTTCGCTGACCTCGCTGACTTCCATTCTATAGAAAGAAGCCAAATGCTAAACCCATTCTCAGGAGATAACAGTCTAATTGAAAACCAGATGGATCTTTTGGCCTTTCTAGTTAATTATACGTTGACGCTGTAGATTATTCTCTCACAGGCTCAGCCAGGACCTAAATTTGGGTGGTGAGAAAATTAAATTGGGCAGCGGAATTATTCTGGAGACGCTTTTGACGGGGAAAGTTTCATTTTTTATGTTGAATTTCTTATGCTGCCAAATCCTCTTGAAGTCCCTGCAGTGTTAAGATACCGCAGTCCTGTAGTGTGTGATCACAGCCCAAAAAACTTTCTGCAGTAATGCCTCTGAATTAGTTTGAAAACGGCCATATGTGTCTGGGCTAAGATATGCAAAAATAAAAAGTTTCACTCAACTGTTTGTCTTCAGCCAACAGGACTATACCTGTGTTACTGATTTCCAGCCCAGAACAAAATACAGTACATCATACTGTAACTCATCAATTCATAAAAGTAGATTATAAACAATACATCTCTGAGTAATATCATGTGCAATAATCACCATAAAAAAGAAAAAAAGAAACCCTCTACAATCACAAAAAATACGCCTCTCTCACTATATTTTCACTTTTCATTTAACTAAATAGATGAAATTATAATTATAGAGAAAAAGAAACATCTTTCATACAGCTTTGAGCAAACAGGAATTAAAATTCTCTACCTCATACTGTAAATGACTTAGTTGATGATTGTCATGTCCCGGTCTGTTCTACGGTTATGTTTTCTTTGTTTCTTGTCATTTATTCATAATTTCCTGTTTTATTTGGAAATACTCACCTTTCTCTAATTTTGCACACCTGTGCCTCCTGCCCTTGTGTGTTCCCTGCCTGTATGATTGTCTGCTCCGCCCTGATGAGTTCAACCTGTACCTCATCAGCCCTGCTGTCACCTGTCCCTCGTTATCTACCGCCTTTCCTTGTAGATATTAGTCTCTGTGCTTCCATTGTCTTTTGTCACTTCGTTTCATTTTATAGAAAATGCACGAAAAATAACATAATAACTTTTTGTAAGATATCATATGAACTGTTGTTTGAAGATATGTTGAACAGTCCTGTCTAAATAAAGCCACGATGACCGTTTACACAACAAACACCTACAGTATGTGTGAATGAGCTGTTAACAGATAGATGAAGCCAGAATTACGTACCATGTCTGGTTTAAGAGACGCATCTCCATAAAAATATCCTTATTAAAGCCTACATCTAAATACGTGTT
>CAKALG010016977.1:0-10165 GCA_916700815.1 Helicolenus hilgendorfi | reverse complement strand
TCTCTCTCTCTCTCTCTCTCTCTCTCTCTCTCTCTCTCTCTCTCTCTCTCTCTCTCTCTCTCTCTCTGTCTCTCTTCTCACATATAAACACACAAATTCCCCTGTGAGTGTAATACTCACTGTGTGAACATGTATTCCCACTGCTCCCTGACAAAGTCCCATGCCAGCATCTGTCCCACTCTGTTGCTGGCGACCGATGTGATGACGGAGGTAGCGTCCTGCTTACGGATCATAGATGAGTTTAAGGAATAAGACAGATACCTGTAAGAACAAGACAGAGACAGGCATGACAGTTGCATTCTTTCCATTGTTAATTAGTATTGTTCTCTTTCCACTGGCTCGTTCCCATCTCGTTTTACGCATGCAATAGTCATGAAAAAGCCTACCCTCGACCATGCACGCCGATCATGTGGGTGCTCACCTGATGTATAATGTATAACAGTGTATAATCACCTGATAATACGAGTTGTCGTGTTTTAGCCCAGAACGGATGTACCAAACAGCCGGAGTCGATAACGTAACTCGCTACTGTAGCAGCCGCTCTCTCTCTCTCTCGCTTCACCACTCACTTCCCACATACACACACACTCCACGTACTGGCTCTGCTCCAAATCCAACAGCTGGCTCCAGAGAGGGCCATTCACATTTTCACGAGAGGCTTCATTCAGTTGGTTGCAATCTGCAACGTCACCGCTAGATACCGCCAGATCCTACTACTAGTTTTCAACATTACATACATTTTCAACTTCATTAATGCATGACTACATAACCTTTCTCATCTTTGAAAAAGGATGGAAGGATACACACCTTTCCAGCAGCTGTGCCTTGCTGGTACAGGCCAGTGCAGACATGAGTTTACTGGCCTCGCTGGCTAGAGCAGCATTCTTGAACTGTGACCAGCCGAACTCCCACTCTGCCTCATCACCTGCTGCCATGGCACTGCAGTACACCACTGACCGCAGGTTGGGATGGATCCTGACAAGAGAGTTGGACTTAACTAATTGTTTAACTTAAAAAAAAGGGACATGATCAAATGATATATAAAATAGACCAACAGATTGTTTTGAGGGCTCTCCATCCATTGTTTGAACCACATGCGGGTCAGGTTCTGGCATTCTGTTACTCCAGTCCTACAGGCCATACGGATGGCATTCACCTGGTTATACCTGCAGGAAGAAACAAGCATGTTAAATAATGAAGTTTTATTTTATTACAGTATATGGATAGAAAAACAATGTTTTCAAGAATGACCAGACAAGTGTTCTGTAAAATGATGTCCCTCACTGCTCCAGGTCTGATTAAGAGAATGAACCGAAACATCCCTGGTTGAGTCTGGCTGGGCACCCTCTTTCTCTCTCTCTGCCCACACTTCCTGCCTCTGGACTATAAATATACTATCAATTAAAGGCAAACATTGTGTTACTGGCCATTACTAGTTTACCAGCAAGACCGGCGAGGCCATGCAAGGCAATAATCTACACAGAATAATCCAAACATCTGCCAAACAGCAACAACATCAACGTCACTTCTGTGCTGAGGAGAGTGCACGGCACAGATCTGACCAATGTACAGTTGTCATGAACGGGGATATTAGCTATAGAGACTATAGTATACTCACTGGTCAGTGTGTCTGTCAGGAACACGGGTCCAGTCTGATGTCATGCTTTTGAAGTACAGGAAGAGAGGAGTCACCAGCTCCTTAACGTAGTCCTAGATGTATTACAGAGACGTGAGCACAGGATGCTGGTTTATCTATAGAACCTACTTTGCCTCCTAACGGCCACCAGGAGGCATAAAGACTAACCATGGTTGTGTTAATGAACATATTGTAAGTGAGCTAATTGAAGGATTCAAGAGGTGCTTTGCTTCGAAGTGCTACAATCCTACAATAGCAAAACCTTTGTCACAGAGAATGTAATGTACCTGCATAGGCTGATAGACTTCAGTACGGTCCAGCATGAGGTAGTAATATTCCAGATTATCCAGAGCAGACTGCCAGGGAATGTATTCTGTCTCCAGAGACAAATAGAGGGTTGTGTTCAGAGCGAGCGTAGTGGAGACCATCTGAGCCCTGCAGAGAGAAGAGGTACACATGCTTTACATTATTTCATATTAAGTGGAGATATCTGTCCCCTCTGAGATGTCTGCCTCCACCCCAGTACAATGGAGGTGGACATGTTTCGTATTGTTTTGTTTGGTTTTTGTAGTTTGGGTGAACCGACCCTTTCGTAATATAAGGACGAATAGTCCATGTGTTTTTGTGCACTTTGGCCTAACAATGGTAATGTCCATCGGTCTGTTGGTCCAGGATTTTGGTCCATAGCAAACTTCCCTTTAACTACATCACATTCAGTCTTGGAATACATCCTCATTGACCTTTCCTCTTGCACCACTATCAAGACAAATTTTCAGTTTGTATAAAATTAAAATAAAAACTAGTGCCATGACATTTATTGACCACTCTCATTCTCTCCAGAGGATGATCCCTTTCCATTTTTGGCACTCCATTTCATCTAGGGATCTTTTGGACAAAAGCAAGAAGTCCTCCAAATTAAATGACAAAATAGATGCAACTGCCCTTCAGAAGCATACACAGAACAACGTTTTCTATCTGACATCCCTATCAGCAGTACAGATCTGCTGTCCGGGCCTTCCAAAACCATTACAAATCACTGTTGGAAGCACTACTAGTTAAAGTTTGGTTCAGTTTAGACCAGTGTTCATTTTGTTGACGAAAACTATGACTAAATATGTTTGTTTTTGTCCTATCAACCTCCTAACAACATCCTAGCAATCTTCAAACAAAGTTCAACATCACAGAAATTCACTGTTTGCATTTCTATGGACTTTAATAGATGGAACAGAAAGGAGTGAGTCGTCCCGTGCGTCCTCTGTGGTACTCTAAGCCATTTTGAGGTTCAGGCAGATGTTGAGCAGAAGAAAAGCCCAAAGAACTCGACACCCGGAGACACTAACGAGACCAAGCATGGAAATGAGGGAAAACTGGAGCACAAACTCCAAGCAGATAAAGTGACATACCTGGCCAAATTGAAAGCATCATCCACAAGCTGGGCTCTGTTTATCACTGGTATAACCTGCACAACAGATGTTAAGTGTCAAACTGGATATGAAATACAAACAATTATTTTACATTCTGCAAATACTCAAAACAAGTAATGGAAGAGAGAATGAAAACAAAGAAAGCATAAAGAGCTAAGGTCCTGTATCCATCTGATGTGAGTAACATGTAAAGCACGTCAGAGCCAGCCTGACTGTGTACCTGGTGCTCTGAATTCAGCTGAGAGAAGAGGCGTTCCCAGTTTCCAAGGTCATAGTTTACCCGGTAATATCCAGTTACATTGATGTTGGCCAGAACCCACAAACCACCTCTACTCGTCATCTCTAAGTTTACCGCTGGGAAAAAAATGGGAAAAGTAAAACATTAAATAGCTTAAATAAAATACACACTTTTACAATTATATAGAAGTTGTATCAGCATTATGTATTACTAGCATATCATGGCACACCTTCTTTCTCCATCAGCCACCAGATATCTCTCTGGACCTCACTGCCGTTCATCCACCTAACAGGGATCAGCCACTCATAGCTAGGGGAGGCAACACATTAACACTGTCATTCATGATGGAGGCAAGTGAAGGTGGAGGTAAGACAAGTACTTATTTCTAATTATTGCCAAATACAGTATATCAAACCAACTGTTTTACAACGTCTATGCATTCGGGTTTTAAGAATAATGAAGTGAAGTAACTCCTTAGGGAGGATTAATACTTCTGAGGTATCAGATATTTTGCAGTGAAATGCTGTGGTGTTTTGCGTACTTGTAAGGAGATTCGACTGTGATGCTCGACTCTGGATCCAGCAGAAAGTGCTTCTGGGATACCTTTCCTGTTGTAGTATCTATGGTAACCACAGGGAAGCCCATCTGGAGCACCCAGCGGTTCATGATTTCAAAAACCCGATGAGGAAGTGAAACATCATTGGCTTCCACCGCCTGTTGATGGAGGCGACAGAAAGCAACTATATAAAGGGACTCTATGTAAGAATCAGAAATGTCTTGTTAACAGCGACACCTGTGGCCGTTAAACGAAAGTCAGCGTCCTGTTGCTCGCGCTCGTGCTCGCTCTACGAAGAAATGAACGAGCATCGATCAAAACAGTGAGGCGACACACGTCAGCTAAAAGCACAATATCACTCTATATTTCAGCTGCTTGGCGGTAATGTTAGCTGACCAGACGAAGGTCTCTCCATGAATCAATGCTGATCCTAGTGTTGTCCTGCTCCGAACAGGAGTTTTGGTCAGAGACGGTATCGTCACTCAGCAGCATGAAACAAGACACGGGAAACTTCTGTTGGTCTGGAGGAGCTGCAGCAGTTATTTCTGCACAAACGTAAACTGTACATTCACTAGATATTCTCAGAGCTAAACTAACTCTTCTGCAGTGTGGAGTGAGCAGCATGCACGTGAGAGTGGAGCGAGTGAGAACGAGCGCGGTGTGTGAGTGAAGGCAAGCAGAGGATCAGAGTACAGCAGAGACTACGGCCATGGAGACCAAAGCTACGGTCTCCCCTGTGTCTTCCGACCACACGGGCTTTACTAGATAGAACTTTGCGGTTTTGGTGTTTCCGTGTAGTTTGTGTTGGAGTCTGAGTCTGAACAGCGTATCCACAGGCGAGCGCACATGGGACACAGACCCGCAATGACTTATACGTGTTAGGACTTACAAACAGTATAGGAAAGTGGATGTGAAATGTACACCAAGTGGGATCACTTGGCTCTTATGAGGGTGGTCCGCTCAGCTGAGAGAACCATCAGGACCACCTCCCTCCTCTGCATGACATTTACATCAAACGACGTAGGGAAAGAGCGAAGAGGACCGCCGGGGACCCCAGTCACCCCAACAACGGACTGTTTTCCCCGCTGCCTTCAGGGAGACTCTATCGTGTGTTGAAGGCCAATACAGAAAGAATGAAGAGGAGTTTCTTCCCTCAGGCCATCAGACTGCTTAATGAGTCTAACACTTAAAGGACCCATATCGTGCTCATTTTCAGGTTCATACTTGTATTTTGTGTTTCTTATAGAACATGTTTACATGCTGTAATGTTAAAAAAAAACATTATTTTCCTCACACTGTCTGCCTGAATATGCCTGTATTTACTCTCTGTCTTAAACGCTCCGTTTTAGTGCATTTCAACAGAATTGCAACAGAATTGCAACAGAATTGCGTTGCCTGGCAACAGTTTGGGTCCATGTGTACCTCCTCTCAGCTGATGTTATTTACATACATTGCAAAAGCAAATAAACTGGGACACATTTAGAATAATTGTTTAAAACCGTGTAATGGTCTAAATGTAGATGTAGAATCTAGATGTATATGTAACTGTAGATTTGTGAAATCCTAACAGCTTGTTTCAAATGCACAATTTCTGAATATGGGCTGTGTATTTCTCTGTTTATTAAGCGCTTCAATACTTTCACAGAATTTATATAGCACTTAAACCTGCTTTATAATATAAAAGACATGGAAATCTTACTTTTTACAATATGGGACCTTTAAGCTTGAAACTTGAAATATGTTAGTTTGGAGTCTGAAATTACCAGCCAGGTGCAGAAAATTGTTTAAACACTGCATTTGCCCCGTTGCAGGCTTTGGGCTATGATTCTTCTTTTTAAACTCCACTAACAAACAGTGGGCTGGTGACGGGGATATTGCCACTAGTTCCCATTTGGAAAAGTAAGCAAACCAAAGCTCAATGTCTGGTATATGCCATGTTCCTCTGCCAAAGAATCTAGCAGGATGTCCTCTGTCACCTTTAGGATTTAATATATCAATGGAGCCTCCGGCCTTTGCCCTATTTAATCTGCAGAGTACTCCCTGAGGGATTTGAAAATCATATGGCACTATACGCCGATGTTATAGTTTTATTTATTTCAATTTTTTTTAAATCTTGCACATCGAGCTCCGACGTATCAAAATCTTTCAACATATTTTCTGGGTATGAGCTGATGTTATTAACACCAAGTTGATTATTCTGGCCTAAACCAATGATGTTACAAGGCTATAACAAAAGCACCACATTTTGCTATTGCAGCTAAATACAATAAAAGTATGTATACTTCTAAAAACATTTTTGAAATAAAAAAAAATGATCTTCCATCTTACCATTTGTAGGTGACGCCATAAGTCATTCCCGACTGTGTTACTGTAGGCAAAATGTTTGAGGTATCTCTGAAGACAAAAGAAAATTGTCATCATCCTGTCATAATTACTCTTCCCCTGTGGCTAAATGATGGGGGATACAGTAATCCATCTCAACACCAAAATATACATATCATGACGTTATGCCAACAAAAACTAGAGACAGACGTACACTGAGTCCCTGGACAAAGACTGGCTCTGAGAGGAAATCAGACAGCATCCTCAACACTGCTGCACCCTGAGGAGCCAGACACACAGAGGACAGGGATCCATTAATCCGTTTACAAGGGCAATATGTACATTTTCTATTGTACAGCACACTATATACAATACAATGCACAGTAGTTGGAAAATACCAGTAACCCAATGACTACTTGTCCAATTGTTGACATCCAAGTTCATTTTCTGGCCTCTGCTGCGCCTTGACATGCAATGGAGAAGTGTTCATGCTGTAATATATTATATGAGAATATGTTGCTGATGTCTGTGTACCTTGCTGTATGAGATGGCATCAAACTGCTCGCCGATCTGGGCTGGCAGGATGATAAAGTCCTCTTCAGAAGACAGAGGATGAGACGAGGTCAAGGCATCGACTGCAAACACCCTGTGGACGTCATCAAGTATGATCAAGTCTTTCTGGAGCAAACAGACACACAGAAATGTATTAAGACTTCACATGATGTACACGAGTTGATGACAGAAATGTGTGTTAAGAGGACAAGCCAACTGCACAGAACATTGTGTTCTCACCACGTTCCATGCAGGCTCAGCGTGGTCTGCTCCCAGGTAAGACACATATGAAGCAAAGCCCTCGTTCAGCCAGACCTCATTCCACCAGCGCAGGGTCACCAGGTTACCAAACCACTGCACCACAGACCACATCAGTCCATTTGTTAACTAATTCATGAGTAAATCTATCAATAGATACGATTCAAAATCAAATTTCAAAAATCTATTCACCATGTGTGCTAGTTCATGAGCAATAATGGTGGCAGTGGTCTCTTTATTTCTGTTGGAGGAGGTCACAGGGTCATAGAGAAGGTTGGTTTCTCTGTATGTCACCAAACCCCAATTCTCCATCGCTCCAAAATAGAAGTCTGGCAGAGCGATTTGATCTGTAGAGAGGAGGTTTAATGCAGGTCAAAGGAACTGAATATACTCCACAGCCTTTAAAAATGTGGTTCATCCATACTGTTATTACAAGATGCATTTCCTCTCTTCCCCTCAATTAGTACCGAGCTACGCAGGGAGAGCAGAGCAACCAAATTCCATCAAACCCGATGTACATGGGTGGCAGCAGAAATCGAACCCACAATGAAACATGGAACATCTTGCTTACTTAGAGAGATTGATTGGTTTTCTCTTGCAGCAGGATATTGCTGTGAGGACTCAGGTCGTTTTCACACCTGTAGTTCGTTTGCTCTGGTCTGAATCAGGGACCAAACCGTTACAATGTTGCATGTTGCCTCGAGTTTGGTTTGTGTTCTCGTGGAGGAATTTACAAGCGGACCAAATTTTTTGTGCGCAAAGAAACTGCTCTCTGCTCTCTAATTGGTCTGAATTTCCATACTGGAAAACTCCCAGAAGTAAACAAAGAAGAGCAGACTTCCAGAACGCAACAATAGAGGGCCAACTACGCGGCTTGATCTTGGCCCTGGTCATCTTTTTTTACCTGGTAGCAATTTTTCACTCAAGGCAACGATGCAGGTTCAAAATGAGGCATGGTTGCAACTGGAAAACAATGTATTGATGCACTGGAGTCGCCACATATCAAGACAGTTCAGGAGGAGGCGTGCATTAACCCTCCTAAAATGTGACATGCTCATCGGCCGAAAATATTTCCAAAGATCCATCAGGTATGCCCGTGGTGTTCAAACACAGCCTGACGTTACACCTGTTTAGTACTGATGTGAATAGTGAGGGCAAGCGTAGGCTCCTTAGTAGTAATGTTGTCTGGTGTCTGGTGTTGACATGCACATCAGCTCAATCAGCTCGCTACCGGAGCTGGTTTAATCCAAAAAGGTGCAATGCTTTCTCCAGTTGGGCCGGATCGAGGTCGGAGCATGTTCTCACCACAAACGAAGCATACCGAACCGTACCGCAGTTCGTTTGGAACCGAACCGAGACCACCCCTTCAAGGATGTCTCGGTCCGCTTGTTTTGGTGCTGCACCCGAATGCGATGTTCACACCTGCCCAAACGAACCGCATCGAGAGGGTAAACGCTCCAGGGTAAACGCTCCAGGGTAAACGCTCCAGGGTTCCATTCAACCCAACTAAACAATGCAGGTGTGAAAATGCCCTCAGTTAACAGTCTAAATGGATGAGATCTCAGGGAGGGAAAGGCTGTTGTATTTGATAGAAGGGGTATGGAAATATACAGTGAGATCGGGGGGGGGGGGGGAGGACTATAATAAAACTGGAAAATTAATTTTGCATTTCAGGCCTTATTGTTAAACAAGTTTCTACCAAACAGCAATCAGCGATCACAAGTCAGGTTCTCATCCAAATGTATAGTGCGCATTTTAACAAAATTTCCAGAACTTTAGCAAAAGAAAAGAAGATGTGCATTCCAATCCACCACTATTATCTGAATATTAGGATCATCGAGATAAACAGTTGGTGGCTGCAGCTCTCCAGTCAGGTGCCATGGTAATCAGCACTGAACACAAAGTACAGTTCAGGCTGATGGGAATGCCATTAGTTTAGCAGGTATTTGGAAAAGAGCCCCCTAAAATAAGCAAGGAATAGAAAGAAAATCCATCATTCAAAATGCCCACTTTGGCCCTCTAAAGACGATTATAAAGTAGGCTCACCTGACTTGCTCAGAGGGTAGGAGATGTTAAAGTACATCTGGAAGAAGTCCAGTATGGGTCCGGTCACATTGAGGGCATAGTCTCCCTGTCTCTGCTCAATAGCTGTCCTGCGAGCCCAGATACGAATCTGAACACACAACAGCAAACTTTGTGTATTATCATGCATAAAGGTTTTAAAAGACTGAAGTGAGGATGTTTTCATACATTTACAAGCTGAACTACAAAATATGTACAGTACACACATTTGTGGCAACAGCAGTAGATCGTGATCAGGTGTACATTTATCAGGTACACCTGTTTGACAAGTCATGATATCGGCTGTGACGTGAATCAGTAATATCATAGAGGGTTACCAGAGTGTCTCCTTGCGTGGCTTGGAGGTATGTGTAGTCAGAGATCACAATGGCTAGTAGATAGGTGGACATTTTTAAGGTGGGCTCAAACGTGGTCTGTGTCACAGCTACTCCATCAATAGTGGTGTTAACAATATCTGAAAAGACACAAACACACAGTTAAACAGACTCAAAACAATAATTCTCTTATTTAGATATCAATGGGATGTTACAAAAAAGGAAGAGATTTATTAGGAGAATTACAAGTTAATGTATATGTTTACTGTGTTTGCTGCTAATGTTCCACAGCACATTATTATAAACTCAGGAAAAAAAAGCTTGGAAACTTGTGTTTGATGGATTATTTCTCTGTTGTTACAATGCTAATGGTCATTGTATTTTACATGGTTGGAAAGCCTGTTTATTTACCTTCACAATGATGACCAACTTGTAAGGATCATGCATTTGTGGGATGAGCAGAACAGCTGATTAGGTGGGTAGCGCCCAAGTGAAATTTGCCAAAATGCTCTTCCAATGCTAAACAGTGTATTCTCCTGTTGGTATTGACTCTTGTTTTGAGTTGTTTGGTGGATTGGATGATTGAACTCTCTATCAGTAACAAGGAACAAACAAGACATATTGGCTATTTTACACTTTATTCATTTAATACACCGTCAGGAGCCTCAGTAGCGGTGGAAGATCCATACGCAGCCACAACAGCCTGGCACCTCCTCCTCATGCTGGTCACCAACCTGGTCACACGTTGCTGTGGGATGGCGTTCCATTCCTCAACCAGGATTC
>CAKALG010016976.1:0-14862 GCA_916700815.1 Helicolenus hilgendorfi | reverse complement strand
TGACTATCAATTTACCATTTATAAATGATCGATGTTATAAAGTGTTACCACTAATTTAAACAAAAAACATATTTAATGAACCTTGTGTTCAGTGCAGTCCCGTCCACCCATTTCCATATCCCCTCCGTCTCATTGTCAGTCAGTCCGATCCATGTGTTCCACTTGAATTGTCTTCCAAATTCCTTGTTTACAATAAGAGAAAGAAACAATAATAAACATAACTTGATTGATTTGATTTCACACTTTTTCTCTCGTGTCTCTCACAGACAGATTTCACTTTCTTACACACCTGCTCCTCTTTGCTGTTGATGATCATCAGGTCTGCACCTCTTTGCTGACAGTCATCTCTACTCTCTTGCCAGGTCTTGACAGTGGAAGAAAAGTAATAGAAACTGTGGTCGAAAGACACCCATCCTAGTTGGGAGTTAATAGCTGTTGAGGATAACAAAACCGAAGAAAAAATTCTCAGTCAAAGAAATTGAAATAAAACATGTAAAAGGAGATAGAAAAACCTTTTTACGATGTTTCCGTATCTTTTAGTTTCCGTGACACCGAGGTGCAGTCAGTTTCATCCTCATACTCACCAAAGAAGCTCAGCTTCCTCTTCAAATCTTCTCCCTCTGCAGTCAGGTTTTTGATAATGGCCTCAAGATCTGGCGTTTTCGCAACAGAACTGTCTGAGAGAGCAGAAAGATTCACTTTTATTGGTGTTGTTTTTTATACCCAAATGAGCTTTTTTTTATTGTAGTGTTTTCAGTTGTGAAACAGTAAATGTCCTCATACACTCAGAATATTCATCATTATCATTCATCAATAATCATCTAGAACATCTCTCCCAATTCATTGTCTATGGAGCAGCTCCACACTTCATACCCTATGACATTACAAGTTTGAGTTTCAGATCTCTAGTTTTTGGATTTAGGAGAGAGTTTTTCATGTTTACTAACATTTTTTGACTGTCTCAGATTAATTAATTAATTATAAAGCATGACTCAAAACTGGAAAACTCCATCCTGTTTTTGCTTGATCTGAATATTCTATAATATCGGCATAATTCTTGTAATTATAATACTCTCCAATCATCTACCAGACCATGACTTTACACAAAAGCATTGCTGTTTTATCATTAATCCAATGCTCTACATACATTTAGAAAGCACTGATGAGATATCATTATCATAGCTGGTAATTGTGTTTAGTTTCAATCTCTGGGTTTATTATACTGAGATGGTGAATTAAAATAAAAATCACAGGAGGCACAGGGTGAAGTAAGATCACTCACAAAGAGCGAGACGCAGGGAAATGTTGACAGTAGCTTGTAGGACACACAGGAGTCCGAAGCTCACAACAACCAGTCCGATGAGTTTTTCCTCTGGATGCAGAAAGAAACACACAAACACACACACACACAAACACACACATACACACATACATGCACACACAAGCAACATTCTATATTAACATTATATATTATTATTAGGCAGAACAGCCAGGCATGATATTACGTTCTTTGAACTGTTTTTATTTAATTTCTCCTCCAAACTCAAACATAAGAACAAGATACAGAGAGTATGATGCAGACAACCTTAAAGTTACTCACTCTTTGATGAAGCGTCCGGCGTCATCTCAGCCTCCTCTTTAAAGACAAACCTCAAAATATTTGACCAGCAAATTATGACAACCAGCTGCACTAATCTGTACGCTTCTTCTTCTTCTGTGGTTCTGACAATCTGAATGCGACAGCAGAACTCTTTCCACAATTTATTATCTCTCACAACTCTTCATTTTGCTATCCGTCTAACACACTCAAGACAGTTTCCTCCCGCAGCACTAACACAAAGAGGACATTTGCCGCAGAATATTACAAAGTACTAAGAAGACTTTGGAAGATATTAGCATGTTTTCCTCAGACTGCTGAAGCCTCATATTAGCTCCATTAGACAAACTTCAGATAATATTGTTGAAGAAGGACTGTGGATTGTGGCCCCAAACACTTAATATGAAATCACATTAGAAAAGCTTATTTTAATGGTCAGTGTGATCAGGAGGAACATGTTTCAATGTACATATGGGCATGTGAGTATTGTTTGTAGACAGAACATCCTTTCAGTGTGACAAAGCAATTATATATTTTATGGTTTTTACACTTTATTGTCTTCTCTGTGCCTTTTATTTCACTCACTTTGAAAGTTTTGTTTTGAAAATTGTTAGTATGGATGTAAGACCAAGCATTATGATTCACAAGATATGTTATTAATTTATTATTTTTTAGAGATACAACATCTGAGACAATGAAAACAACATCCACATTTACAACCATTTGGTCTCTGCTGGCAGATTTCGATGCACAAATAGGACTTCCTCAAATTGCCATTGCAGTATAGGCTATTGTATTTGATGAGATCATAGAAGGCCAGTTGTTGGCTGATATACAATATACTCAAAAAGAACAAGTTGTTTTACACCATATCAGGAAAGCCAAGCTGTACTACTTCTTTTAGAGCCATTATAAAACAAATAGTTGTTGGTGTGAGCCCACCAATCTCTGATGGAGGAATTAAATACACCTAATATTGCTAAGCTAATTATTGTTCCACCCAAAACTCTACAATAAGTTATGAACTTATTCACATGAAATATGCGGGAGTCAGTCAAAGGCAACATAGCAGAAATGACTTGAACATAGTACACACTCTTTCAGCTGCTCCAACGTGCTCTACCCTCTGCACTGCAGCGGCAGCTGGTCTCTTTCTTTAATCAGGCTGTTGTAACTGGTCTGTAACTGGTCTCTTTCTTTAATCAGGCTGTTGTAACTGGTCTGTAACTGGTCTCTTTCTTTAGTCAGGTTGTTGTAACTGGTCTGTAACTGGCCTCTCTCTTTAATCAGGTTGTTGTAACTGGTCTGTAACTGGTCTCTTTCTTTAGTCAGGTTGTTGTAACTGGTCTGTAACTGGTCTCTTTCTTTAGTCAGGTTGTTGTAACTGGTCTGTAACTGGTCTCTTTCTTCAGCTAGGTTGTGTGACAGGACCATCTCCACTTCCCGCTCAGAGTTGCTGCTGGTAACTGTGTTTGACACACAAATAAAGAAACACTGTCAACCGGTATTATCATCTTAGGGCTTCATCAACATGCTAACAGAGTACTCACATAGGCAAACCAAAGTTATGAGTCCAATCAGGAGGAGAAGACACAGCAGACCCAGACACACTGCAGCAGCTCTGCAGGAACTCGTCTTCACATCTTCAGCACCTGAAGGTTACATGTAATGTTGTGCTCGTTTTTATTTCAATGTTAAATTAACTAAAGTCAAGTCATCCTTTCTATTGTCGCTTCTCATAATACAACACACTGAAATTCAAAGGGGGGCTTATTGTTACCACAAGTAGGGGTATGTGTGGGGGGGGGCTTTATGTAATTCATTAATGAACTGTTGGTATTAATAGTCCTTTGCTGTTTGACTCTCTCAACATTATTGTTTCTCAAACAGCTAGCTTTGATTGATTGAAATCCTGATTAAACATTGACGGCGTGAGCAGATTTGTGCCACATAGAAATTAAAGACTTTTTAAGTTATCACTACCAGCTATTCCTTAATATATACTGGGGAAAAAAGTTCGGAAACTTGTGTTTGGTGGATTATTTCTCTGTTGTTACAATGCTTATTGGCATTGTATTTTACATCTTTGGAAAGCCTGTTTATTTAGCTTTACAATGATGTCCATCTTGTAAGGATCATGCATTTGTGGGATGGGCAGATGATTATTTGCGTAGCGCCCAAGAAAAATTTGCCAAAATGCTCTGCCAATGGTAAACAGTGTATTCTCCTGTTGGTATTGACTCTTGTTTGTTTGGTGGATTGGATGGTTGAACTCTCTTTCAGTAACAAGGAACAAACAAGACAAACAATTAGCATTGTAACAACAGAGAAATAATCGACCAAACACAAGTTTCCGAACTCTTTTTTCCCAGTTTATATAGTCGTTTGTGTGTGTAAAAAATAGGTGTAATGTGTTTATTACCTGAGAGAGCAGGTCCGGTTCTTTTTAACTCCACCGACACATTTTCATAAATATCTTCTGATCTTTTGGTTTCCCTTTTCCTGTGGCTGGGATTAGGTGATGGTCTCTCTACATTAACATAGATATCCAGTTCATCCATGATGCTCAGCTGAACCAACGGTGCCGTTTGGTCCTGTGGTGCCTGAAGCCATCAAAGTCTGCTGAGTGTGCTCTTGAAATTCATCAAGTACAGAATAACTCTAACTTCTAGAAGAGGAAGTTACTTTCTATGTGTTTCTCACATCATCAGGAAACCGACGGTGGTGTGAAATAGTTTAGGCGACCACTTTTACCTATTTGGCCTATTAGTTGCAGCTGCATGACGGTGCTTTCCATTTTGGTTTGTGCAAAGTCTCTTGAATGTCACACTTAAAACATCTACATTTTTTTTTACATTATCATTATAATTTTTTTACTAAAAAACAAAACACTGTAACTTGCACACCTTGCTAATGTATATTGTGGGTGATTCTATGTTTATAATTTAGATGTTTTTATGCTAGTTGTAGTAGTCAGGTATATTTATAGTGTATTCCAATATTCTTTATATTGTGTATTCTATGGATATATTTCTGTGTTGATATGTACATTTTATGTACTGTTCCTTTGCATTGCCTGGATAACCTATGGCTGTAACACAATAATTTCCCAATTTGGGATCAATAAAGTACATCTATCTATCAATCTATCTATCTATCTATCTATTTATCTATTCTGTAATAGCTTATTGATTAATTTGAGTCACATCTTCAGCACAAATATATTAAAACGCTCATATTAAAAGACAAAATATTTATTATTAGATGTCGACAGTAAATATGTTGGTAAATTAATTAGCATTAACATGTAAATCTAGCTCAATTGTTATTATCATCCCCATAAAGACATGGATAAGGCTTTGTATTGCTTTCCATTTTGTACATACAAATAAGCCAGTATAATTATCCAGTGAAATAAATAAGATATGCATATACTGTAATGAAAGAGGGTCTATTATGCTTTTGTGCCTTTTCCCTTTCCTTTAGTGTGCTATATTGTTTTATGTGCATGTAAAAGGTCTGCAAAGTTACAAAGCCCAAAGTCCACGCCAAAGGGAGTTACTCTCCCCCACAGAAACACTGATCCTGAACTGCCTGAAATGCCTTGTTGAAGTCCTGCCTTTTCTTCCATAATGTGGTGATGTCACCAAGTAACACATTTGCATAATTCCTGCCTAGCTGCTAGTTTGGCACGCCCTCAAACAAAACTAGCTAGTTAAACATGTTCTAGTAGAAACCCAAAATACGAGCATGCACCGAAAAAAAAAGCATAATAGTTGTCACGGTATGGCATTGTATCCAGATGCCTACAGACTTTTTGTAGACTGGACTGAGTCTTTTTCTGTGTTTTGTGTTTTCTGTACTCTGATTTTCCTCCTGTGTTCCTGTACTGGCTTTCCATCCTTTGCCCATCTACACACCTCCTCTGAATCAACCTCGTTAGTTCTTCCCAACCAATCAGCTCCTTTCTTGTTCACAGTGTTTTTACTCTGCCAATCAGCTTCCTGCCCATCCCTCGGCCTAATCACCTCATTTCCTTCACCTGAGCTTCTCCGCCCATCCCTCCACCTGCACTTCATCCTCTCATCAGATCAGTTTGTATTTAAGTCCTGGTTTTCTATTCAGTCTTTGTTGGATCCCTGATTTTGTCATGAGACTTTCTGTTCTGCCTTGCCTGCGTTGGAGATTTAATTAAAGTTATTTTCTCCAAATTCCTGTTGTCTGATCCTGTTGTGATCTCCTGCATTTGGGTCCACCTGCTCCACTCTCCCTGACAATAGTTCTTCTTTAAAGGGGCCCTGTCGGGTAAAAAGTACACTTTTTAATCTGAAATTAGTTCTGAATGCAAAGAAGACTAAATATATGTTATTCTCTAGAGCCAGAGACATTGTGGACAACAGTTTGCACATTACCACGCTGAATGGACTTAGTAGGTCTCGGAGTATTAATACCTTGGCATCTGGCTGGACCCAAAACTTACATTTAAATTTCACATTGACACACTTGTCAGCAAGCTATGACAAAAAAATAAATATTTGTACAGAAATAGAGCATTATTTCCTATGTTCTGTAGTAAGCAAATAATTGAGGACGTTTTCTTATGGTGACGTTACCTATAGACACGCCTCTGCCTCCACTCTCAAACCGTTAGATTTAGTTTATCATTCAACCCTATAGATTTATTACCGGTGACAGTTATTCTACTCATCACTGCGTTTTGTATGAAAAGGCTGGGTGGGCATCTCTAGCAGTAAGACGTGATAGGCATTGCTTTTTATGTAAGGGATAATGTACAGCGAGCCGGTCATTGTTGTGAAAGAATCCCCGCTACAGGGCGATGCAACACACCGACGCAAAGCGGAGGAGTCACTCATCGCCCTGAAGGCTAGCTGTACATTATCCCGCTTATTACACGGTTACTTACTTAAGAAATCAATCAGAATCGAGTGTTCAACACAGTCGGGTAATAAATATTTATAAAGCCCTTAATGGCAACTTGCTGTCATACATCATGGTACAGTGCATACAAAATGGTCCTATAGGCATTACTCAACTCGTTCAAGTGATCGGCTAAAGCTTGAAGTCCCGCGTGCAAACATTCAATTTGTGGAAACTACTTTTGGTGTTAGTGTTGCAAAACCTTGGAACAGTTTACAAAACACATTAAAATGAAACACATTTGTACCTTGTGATTGTAAATGCATGATTACAAACTTCTCCGCTCTTGAATGTAACTGTTATTTACATTGTTCTATTGTCATCTGGCTGATTGCTTCTTGTAATTCCTTACTTATTTTCTGTGTGTATTTATTCTGTATTATTACACGGCTGTGTTGAATACTCGATTCTGATTGGTTAATGACGGCGTTTTGCGGTCTGTAATTTCTTTGTAACAGACCGTTGCTATGGGCGCAGTTCTGATGTCGGACTCTGGCGGACCGTTTTTGTGTCGAGATTTTGATTTCTTCAGTAAGTAGCCGTGTAATAAGCGGGATAATGCACAGCTAGTAGGGCATTGTTATGAAAGAATCCCCTTCAGGGCGATGAGACACTCCGCTCCGCGTCAGGGTGCTGCATCACCCTGTCAGGGATTCTTTCACAACAATGACCGGCTCACTGTACATTATCCTTTATTCATTGTACTCTCGACATCATTATAAATGAGGGCATGCCCTCAGTGATTCTTTAAGATTTAAATAAAGGTTGAATGAATGACTTAATGAATTTGTGCATTCAGATTAAACATGAAGTGAATTTCATCTTTTCAGGGTTTTATAAGCTGAGTTATGAAGCTATCATCTTTTCACAGATCCAGAAGTTTTGGTCTCCACATTGTATATCATTCCAGCTGTTAACCAGTTCATGGACCTTTATTTCAACACAGTCTTCATTTCTGCCTTCAAACCCGTTTGGCTCCCCAGCACCCCAGTAGCTGAAACCAAAAAATAATCTTTTACAACCCAAGAAGCATCTAATGGACAGCGACATGCTGGAATGTGACCAGGTTTAAGTTACAAAATAAAAATGTTCCCTGTGATTCATTACAAATTGATTTATCAATAACATTGAAATTTAAAAAAAAAAAAGCTTTTAGTTTCAGCATTAATGTAATTTGAATAAAAGAGTGAACCTTTTGGTGAACGGAGTGCCATCCACCCATTTCCATGTCCCTTTAAACGTCAGTCCGATCCATGTCTCCTTGTGGAATTTTCTTGTGAAATCCTTTTTTGTAGAGAAAAACAGTTGATCACTAATCAATAGAAATGGAGGTGATTTAAATCCACCGCCAAACCTGGATAACATGTTTCACTCTCTCTTATTATTGTCTCTCTTAACCTCCAAGTCACACTCATTCACGCATTAACACCTGCTCTTCTTTGCTGTTGATGATCACCAGGTCTGCACCTCTCTTCAGACAGTCAGCTCTGCTTTCTTGCCAGGACTTCTTGTCAGAAGAAATGTAATAGAGACTGGGATGGAAATACTGATCTGTTTTGGATAACAACAAAGAGAAACCTTAATATCTCAGAAATTAATATATGTGATTATGAGAAATTGAACATTTTTGAAAAGTGATTTTGAATTGATTAAAGGGACTGATTGTAAGAATCAGAAATGCTTGTTAACAGCCATTAAGTCAACGAAAATCACCGTCCTGTTGCTCACGTGCACGCTTGTGCTCGCTACATAGACATGAACGAGCATCACTCAAAACAGTGAGGCGACGCATGTCAGCTAAAACCACAATATCACTCTATATTTCACCTGCTTGGCAGTAATGTTAGCTGACCAGACGAAGGTCTCTCCGTGAATCAATGCTGATTCTAGTGTTGGCTTTTCCTGCCTCAGCCTCCCGACCGCGGTCGGAGGGAACAGGGGAGACACCAGAGTTTTGGTCGGAGACAATAATTCTCGCTGCGCAGCCCCGTCACCTCACAAGACACGGGAAACCTCTGTTGGTCTGGAGGAGCTGCAGCATTTATTTCTGCACAAACGTCCCCTGTACATTCACTAGATATTCTCAGAGATAAACTAACTCTTCTGTGTGGAGTGTGCGCGCATGCACGTTAGAGTGGAGCGAGAACGAACGCGCTGTGTGAGTGAAGGCAAGCAGGCAGAGGAGCAGAGGATCAGAGTACAGCAGTGACTCCAGCCCTAGAGACCAAAGCTACAGTCTCCCCCACGTCCTCCGCCAACGTCCAACACTGTTTAACAGACGGGCTTCACTAGATATAACTTTGTGGTTTTGGTGCTTCCGTTTAGTTTGTGTTGGAGTCTTGTCTGAACAGCGCAGCCACAAGCGAACGCGCATGGGACACCGACCCGGATTGATTTATACGTGTAAGAAGTTACAAACAGACCTTTCAAAACTAAATGCAAAGTATGCATTATAAAGCTCAAAGTAAAAAAGAACATGATGAAAAAAGGTCGGTGAATTACAGATAATATAGCAGGCGCAGTAGAGTTTCCTTTAACCCCGCCTGCTAGCGGGGGACGTCTTACCCCTACTCCACTATATCTTTACATAGCAAATAACTGCTATAATAATGCTCTGCATATCGTAAAGAGAACCTCTAAAGGCAGAATTTAAAATCTAAAAATTATTTGAATCAGACTTTTTGCAAAAACAAACAACTAACTTAAATCTGATTGGCCAGGTGGCCACATGATTTAATACTGATATGCTAAAATAGCATATAATGGTTAAAATAGGGCCCTTAGGCTTGAGAAGCGGTTGCTCTTAATCGGAGGTGGAAAACCAAAACTAATAGAAGACACTTCTGATCAGGCACAAATCTCACCATTGTGTGACTTATTGTCGACACAAATGTAACCTGGTAGCTAATGTAATGATTCAGGGAGTTTTTTAAAAGAAATTTCAAATAAGTTATTTGCTAATTATTATCTCTTTATCAGCAGACATGTAAATAAAGCATATCAATTCACGTTGTATTCTTTTCCTGGAAATGTATTAAATAAATTACCAACTATTGTGGAAATAGCGGAATATGATTGTTAAATAATGTTTATAATAAAGTAATTTTCAATCAATTTTTAGATAAACATTGGGGTAATTTAGCAGTAATTCCAAAGAAATTTCAAATAGGTTACTTGCTAATTATCACCTAATTACCATGAAATTTGCGGACCTGTAAAATGAAATGTTACCAAAGTCTGAATAAAACACGTTTAATAAAATCCTACAGTGTCTTCCCAAAAAACAAAACCCCAGTATAACTGTAAAGTCTTATTTACAACAGTGGATCATCGTATCAGTTTGGCACTGGTTTATTGTGGGGTTCAGCTGATAGACTATATATGGTTTGGCCCAAGATTGCGCTGAATGTCTCTTTGGATGCACGCTCTCATTATTGGTATGACGAGTTTCATCCTCATACTGACCAAAGTTAATCAGTTCTCTCTTTAGCTTGTCAGTCAGGTTTGTGCAGCTGGCCTCTAAATCTGGTGTCTTATTGTCTGAAAGAGAAGAAAACTTCATTGAGAATTCATGTGTCAAAAATACTGGACTAAGTTAGCATGCTGAAAGTTGTGACTTGGGTTTATAGTTTTTCTCAATTGCTTTTGCTCATTCTTTTGAAACAGTCTTAACTTTCTCTAAACTTTAAGTACAATTGTCACAGCTGTTTGACGGGACATCACAACTCAGTTGTATGTCTGCAAAAAGTAGTAACTCACCCAAAACACTTCATTCATGCTTCAAAACCTCGTTATTGTGTCAGTAAACTGACCACCAAAATGAAAAGTTGTTTTGTCATCGTGTGAGCCGTACTGGTCAAAATGTTTAGACGTTTTTTTACCACGGCACTGAACTGAAAATGTTTCTAATATACAAGTCTGTGTTTTGTTCCTCTTTTTTGTTGACACTGACTGCTTACTGTTATGCACAAGAATGTAAGTTTTGCCTCGCTGAATGCTGTTGTGTATCACACTGAGCTTTTTAGATCCGCATTCTAACAGCAGGTCAAATACTCTACAATACTGTAATAGCCAAACAGAAATGTGTATGTATGCAGTACATTTACAGTATTTGTGTAGCAATGTGTTACATGTACTGTAAACAGAAAATTCTCTTTTGATCTTTCATGTAAAGTCATATACTGTCAACAGAAATTTTGCCACAAAATGACAACATCTATGCCAAAAAACAACAACAACCTGCAACAATGAAAAAAACCTGCTGTAGTTTGGTTAAAAACAACTAATTGTACCTCCTCGTCATAGATATTCATGTAATATACATGAATATCTAACAGATTTTGATAATTGAATGGATCATTTTGCATGTGACGGCTCAAACGATGAATGAATATTTAGAAGTTGTGAAGAGGACGACAACTTCACTGAGAATCAACTCAGCTCAACTTTGATCAGCCAGACATGTTCAAGTGGTTACTGTACTGACTCTTTTGCACACATGTGCCAAAACACATGCAATTTGCTTGAATGAAAGATAAATTCTAATCTGTTGTGAACAACAAACTAATTGTTCAGAGATTTGAATATATTGTTGTGAAAAAATAATTCTCATTCAAGAATGGAGCCCAAAGCGAAAGAGAAAAACTGTAATAAGGGCATAAATATGACGCATGAACTAAATGGAAAGTCCCAGCCTCTTCATTCTGAATCTGAAAGTAATAAGTTCACTTTGTTGTGGTATTACGATTGTGTTGAGATTCTAAACTTCCCCAAACTTCTGTAACTGAATTTTACTGAATTGGATGGAAACTGTGATGGAGCCTGAAAGCACAAACACTGAATTATAATGAGGCATTGCTATGTTATCATTGATCAAGTGAGCTAAACACTAGTAACATTATTAGGGCTGTCAAAGTTAACGCGACACTAACGCAGTAAGGCAAATTATTTTTAACACAACAAATTTCTTTAACGCATTAACGCAACTTGAGATTTTTTAGGTTGTAGCAGGCTCAGTTTTAAAGCTAGAGTGAAGATACTGGTGTCATATGAAACTAGAAAATCGAATGAAGTCATTGATTACAAACATGTCGGTGTTTAACCAAGAGGTTAAATAACGCTTCAAATTTAAGCTAAATTTTGGCGAGAAAAAACTGTCATGGCCATTTTCAAAGGGGTCCCTTGACCTCTGACCTCAAGATATGTGAATGAAAATGGGTTCTATGGGTACCCACGAGTCTCCTCTTTACAGACTTGCCCACTTTATGATAACCACATGCAGTTTTGGGCAAGTCATAGTCAAGTCAGCACACTGCCGGTTATCATTAGAGCATATTTTTAATGCTAAATGCAGTACCTGTGAGGGTTTCTGGACAATATTTGTCATTGTTTTGTGTTGTTAATTGATTACCAATAATAAATACATAGATACATTAGCATAAAGCGAGCATATTTGCCCACTTACATGTTAATAACAGTATTAAATACTTGACAAATCTCCCTTTGAGGTAAATTTTGAACAGAAAAAAAATGTGCAATCAATTTGCATTAATCCCGATTAACTATGGACGATCAAGCGATTAATCACAATTCAATATTTTGATCAATTGACATCCCATTCATTTCCAGTCTTATGATAATAGAGCATTTAAAAAGTCTAGGAGCAACAGTAGACAGAGTTTGACTCACAGAGAGCGAGACGCAAGGATATGTTGAGAGCAGCTTGTAAGACACACAGGAGTCCGAAGCTCACAGCAACCAGACGTACGAGATTTCTCCCTGTGTGCAGAAATCAGGCAGACATGTACACAAAACAAGATAACAAGAGATGCGGGGTTACAGAGTTATCTGGATAATTTTGCTCTTGACCAAGAGTTCAGAAGTTAGGCAGCTCTGTGAACCATTATGTATTTGGAAGTCAATTAAACAAACAAGAACTATAGCTGTAAAATGGTCTTCAGTGTAAAATGTCAATGAACTGACATCACATAAAAGCAGATCAATAATATTTTTATACATTTTCACACAAAAAAGATGGAGGAATGAGTTCTTCCTCAGTTTTTCTACACTGAAATTTTCTTAAATTTCTGAATTTATTCATGAATACATTTTAAATTTATTCATTTTCTATCCATATTGCTTTTAAGGTTGAATGTTAAACTGAATGTTTTCTGTCTCACCAGACACTGCTGCAGTCCTCCCCAGGGCGTTGCTCCTGGCTGATCCATCAGGTAGATTTACGTAGTCCATAGTGATCTCAGATTGTGTTTTATGTACAATCCTCGCCATGTTTTCACCACTGACTGGAGAGTGACAATAATGGTGATTGAGAATGTGTTTTTATCTGTGTGAAACTGATGTGTAATCCACTTCTTCTTTTACATTTTGTCTATAAACAACAACGCAACACATTTTTGTTCTTCCTCATTTTTCCTTGACCTTTGACCGCTGCTCCAGCTACAACTTGGTGGATTCAGCGGTATCTTGTAGTGAGGTGAGGGGATTGCAACCAAGTGAAGCCTCTCCCGTGTGCCAAGCGTGTTGGAGAGCTAAGGTGGTTGACGCGAAAACATGAATGTCTATGCCTCTCTTGAGCCATCTGGAGCAGAGCCAGTGCGTAGAGAGAGTGTGTGTTCGTGGGAAGTGAGTGGTGAAGCAAGAGAGAGAGAGCGGCGGCGACGGGAGCGAGTAACATTATCGTCTCCGGCAAAAGCAGGAAAAGTTAAGAGAGTTTGGTTTGTCCTTTCTGGGCTACTGTAGAAACATAACGCTGCAACATGGAGGACTCCGTGAAGAGGACCCGCTCCCTATGTAGATATCAACAGCTCATTCTAAGACAGGGGTCAGCAACCTGCGACTGCGGAGCCAAATGTGTCTCTTTAGCCACTCTCCAGTGGCTCCCTGTGGATTTTTAAAAAAATTTGTGGAAATGAATAACTGTTTTTTGTTTACATTTTCATTTTTCTTCATCATTTTTGCAGATCTATGGTACGACGGTACGACGGAGTATTAGGGCCACATTGAGGAAAAGAAAAGAAATCGGAGATTTCGAGAATGAAGTCATAATATTACGAGAATAAAGTCAAAGGTTTACGAGAAAAAAAGTCGTAGTATTATGAGAATAAAGTCATAATATTATAAAATAGTATTTTATGTGTTATTTTCTTTTTTCTTGTTAAGTTCTGACTGTATTCTTGTTATATTACGACTTTTTTTCTCGTCAAGGTATGACTTTATTCTCGTAATATTACTACTTTATTCTGGAAATCTCAGATGTTTTTCCCCTCAATGTGGTCCTAATACTACATAGTACATTTGTATTTTGGCCCTCACTGCATTAGACTTATATACTATATACTTAGACTATAAACTGTGCCATTTAGATGAAAATAAAAGGGACTTTTCTTTCCGTTGTCATGCAGCCACGAGACAACAGAACACAACATGTGTTGAAACACAAAATGTCGTCACTGGTAGAGCTTGAGGTGACAAAACCTAAATTTCCAACATTGGTGCCAAATCCGGGACCGAAAGCAGAAGTGCCAACAAAGTAAAATTACTTTTTCAAATGGTCATTTCAGATGATGGTTATCAGAGTTATGAAACTTTTTTCGTCAGGTTGTTTATCTCTTGAACCAACCAGTGCTTTTGCTTCCCTCCATCTTCTTCTTCCGTCGTCATAAATTATAACAAAGATTTGCAATTTGGGAGAAAGAGGAAGAGGAAGTTCTACAAACTAATTTTCAGAGTTTGATGTCAACACATTGCTAAAGGAAGTGAAATCATAACAAGCATACGAAACCACGAAAGCATCACATACCCAACACACTCAACTTTTATCCATCGACAAAGACAAAAATAGTATATTCACTCTCCGGGTACGGGAACAGGTAGTACCAACAACAGTTTAACCGAGGGGCATAGTTTCATCTAAACTGATATACTGTAGCTTTATCTGGGACAAGATGCATGTAAACAACACATAAACAAGAAAACCACCATTTTATACACATACACTTATATTTTTTTATAGGGACTATTTGTATCTTTCAGAAATGCTTGTTAACAGTGACACCTGTGGCTGTTAAGTCAACGAAAGTCAGCGTCGTGCTCGCGCTTGCTCGCTCTAAATATACCTTAACGAGCATCGCTCAACACAGAGAGACGACACACGTCAGCTAAAACCACAATATCACTCTATATTTCACCTGCTTGGCAGTAATGTTAGCTGACCAGACGGAGGTCTCTCTATGAATCACTGCTTATACTAGTGTTGGCTTTTCCTGCGATGAGGCAGCGGGGCTCCGCAGCGAGTAACGTCATCGTCT
>CAKALG010016975.1:0-12011 GCA_916700815.1 Helicolenus hilgendorfi | reverse complement strand
AGGCAGCTTCAACAGCTTGAATGACGCCAACAGCGACGGGCTGGACGGTCTGTCCGTGGGTAGCTACTTGGACACTCTGGAGGACCTCTCGGACCACCCCTCGCCTACGGATCTTGACTGTTTTGTGGATAAAACGGTTATCGATGGCGAAGCTTTCAGCAAATCGCCACTGAAACTCAGGGTGGAATCAGATGAATACTACTGCTTTGGATAATGATAAGCTAGAAACGGTGGTTACAGAGACTACTGAGATGTTCCGTGAAGAAAGATTTAAAAAATGTGTTCTTCACTTGTCTGATTATTTTCCCCACATGCTTCACATTTTTTCTTATTATAGCGACAGCCAAAGTGTTGGTAAGACTTGTTACTTTTCACCTTGAAACCAGCTTCCTCCACCTCATCAAACCATTGCCACTTAATGTCACACCCAATGCAAGTGAAAACATCATAACAGTTCTTTATGTCTTAATATTTTATCATGCAGGTCAATTATATTAAAAGGGTGCTCTTATATGATTTAAAGATTTTATTTATTGTGGAGTTATCCAGTACCTCAGCAGTTTTATTAGCATTTAAAAATTACTGAAGATGGGGTGAATAAAAGTAGCAACATGAGCTGAACTGCAAATTTCCTTCTTTATATGTGGACGATTCAACGTTGTGTTGGGTCAACCTCAATCAGCTGATCTAAGTGAAGGAGTAGATTAGGATTTAGCAGCCATTTGGAAAATTGGACATTTCATGCTGAGTGATTCAAGTGGGTAAACTATTTAGAGTGCTAAGTTTAAGTGTTAAAGCAAGTGCAATTTGCTTCCATGCCAAATTCTGAGTACCACTTACTATTAAGCTTTTAATTATTTTTGCTTAAATGTTTTGACTGGTGGAAGTTCCTCAGAGAAAGAGTAGAATTTACATGTACACTCAAGAGATTAGTAGCACGTTCAAAGCACAGATGCTTGACTGAAAAACCAAAAGCAATTTGATTGTCTTTATAGATAATTTAGGCCTGAGGCAAAACCCTCGTAGCACCAGATGGAAGATGTTGTTGATGGTGGACATATGGGAAACACATGTTTGCTTTGTGGGCACGTTTTAATTCTCTGTGGTCAAAACAAAAGGTTTGTCGTTTTAGCTTTAAACTCGTTATGTTGATTTGTTTGACGTTTGTATTTTACGCTGTCTGCATTTTACGCTGTCTGCATTTGAAAGAAAAACCTGTTTTTATTGATTGCTGTTAATTTTGTTGTGGAAATGAAATAATATATTGTGATTTTTTCTCCTGCTCACATTGTGTTAAGTCTTTAATGCGAAAACCAAACTAGGGCTGTCAATCCATTAGAATATTTAATCGCGAAGAATCGCATGATTGTCCATGATTAATCGCAATGAATTGCATATTAATCGCATATTTGTTATCTGTTCAAAATGTACCTTTTAAGGGAGATTTGTCATGTATTTAATACTCTTATCAACATGGAAGTTCACATATCTTGAGGTCAGAGGCCAAGGGAACCCTTTGAAAATGGTGCGCGACAATGGTGCGCATCTTCACTCCAGCTCTAAAACTAAGCCCGAGACAACCTCAGAAATATAGATTGCGTTAATGCGTTAACTTTGACAGCCCTGAAAAAAAATATTGTTACTGTTGTGTAATTCTCAGTTTACTGACCCCCGTTATGGAATCTTAATGAGATGGGAAGTGACCATTATGGTGATTTCCTTATTTGGTGAATTTAAGTTAAGAATAATCTCTCAATAATGAAGTCGGACTTTGCGGTGCCTTGTGTAATGTGGCATGGAAATTACCCTCATTAATTCACTTTGCCACTCCATGTCACTCTCCTTTTGATAAAACACAAAACCAGGAAGAAAATTATTCTAAATTTGGCAAATTGTTGCTTATTTTTACCCTTTAAAATTCCCAAGCTATTAACAGAGGAGTGCCACTTAGGATAATATCCAGGATGGCATACCAAGTATTATCATAGATGAGGAATCATGTTACCAAAAGGCTAGAGTCATTTGAAAATGACACACATCAAAAGAGAGACAGAATTGAAATGCCAGCCATGCAGAATATTTGATGGTCTGCGATGTTATATTCATTTTTATGCATCTCACTAGCTTCTTATCTTTCATGTGATAATTGAAGTTCCAGACAGACTATACTGGGAAAGTCATTAGAGGAAAGATGAGAAGCTTGGTCTCTTTGGCTTGCGATTGAATGAGTGGCCATGGGGCACAGTACTGCAGTAGTTCTCAGACTGGGATCTGACATCAGGACGTGGCTTTGGAAATGCCATGTTGGATTAGTCTTCAATTATTCACGTTGTCCATAGAGCTGTCTCCTGTTAGGATTTCATCTTATTTGAAACTCATGAATGAAGAATTGTTGTGGATGTTTCCTGAATGCGTGACAGTTGTCTTGCATAAATATGAAAGGCACAAAATAACAAGATTGGACACAAAGGACATTTTTAGTGTTACATTGGTTCCAGACGGATATAATCACTTTATCCGGGCACATTAAGCGTACTTGTAACTTTGTCTCACTCCAAGTGCAAAGCAGCTTTATTTGGTTTTATGCTGCCTTTCCTTATCGCTGCCTCCCAGAGGCTTTGGCAAGCTTAAGCTCCCTGTCAAGCTGAACCGCGTTGAGGCCACTAAACCAAAGAGCCTTGTGAATGGCAGCGTGACCTCCTTGTCAGCAATTCAATTAAAACTACATAAAGTTCTCTAAACTTGCCCAAATTTCGTGTTTTAACAAATGCAACCATGTCATGACTGACTGATAATATCCCTTAGGGGAGGCGGGGGGGATGTTTAGACTCGAACTGGTGGCCTTGAAATAATTGGACGTACAGAACAGGTTCTGCAGGTTTCTGTCGTAATAGGTCTGAGTCAAAATTCCTCCGGGCTACATGGTACACTACACATAAACAGAGGTTGCCTTTTGGGCCTTCCTCTGTCCTTATAAGTGTGTGTTTCCTACATGAAAGGGAGAACCAATTGACACAGCCTTTGTGGTGAACACAAGTGCTGTCTTTCACCAAATCGTCCAATCGCATTTGAGAAAATTACCTTTTTTTTTGCTCAAGCTTAAATTTTATGGATGTAAGAAAATATGGATATCCCCCAAGTATTGCGGTATTATGTTTTGTGATACTGTATTGATTCTCAAAAACACTATTGATTTTTAATTAATGGTTTATATGCAAAGATTCATGGCAGATTTTGTGTTGTGTTTAAACGAGGGATGCCGATAGCGATAGCGATGCATGGGCCGATAACGAGTACTGATCAATACCGGTGTGTAATTAATAAGCTGTATGCCTCAAAGTGTGGAAGTGAAAACACACAAAAATATATTTACTGAATTGTTATTTACTATTAAAACAATAGAACTGTAAACTTTTTTTAATGCAGCAACACATTGGTCAAAACAGGAATTACAATTCAGTATATAATGTATATAGTATATAAACATGTGTAAGGCAACATCAGGCTTTAAATATTGCTTTCCTAACTTTGTAAAACAAAATGTAACAAATAAATACATAGATATAAATTTAGTGAATTGTTTATTATTAAGATAATTACACAAAACTATTAGGAATTACAATTCAGGTGTAAACCTTTTTTTAATGCAGCAACAAATTGGGAAATAAATATTCAAGAATATAATGTATGTAGTCAACATAGAATTGAATTGATCGGTCCCATTGTCACCGATATCCAATCCATCTATTTGAGTCAGTATTGGCCCGATATCCAATCCGGTATCCATATCAGTGCTTCCCTAATAGACTCAATATCGGCCCGATATCTGATCCTGTATCTGTGCATCCCTGGTTTAAACCACTGACGGCTAGATGGCTGTGTTGTAATCTATCTTCAGCCATTTGACTCCTCCACTCCAATGTAGCAATGTATACGTAGACAGGAAGTAGCGTAAGGGCGTACTGGTAATGTTGTTTTTTTTTATTACTCACGTCTTTCCTATAATTTGATTTTAAAAAATTGCAAAATATCACCTTGCTTACAGTATCGCAATATATCAGAATATATTGAATCCTAACTTCTGTATTATGATTTGTATCATATCACTAGATTCTTGCCAGTACACAGCCATATTAAACTTATTCCTCATTCCAAGGAAAAACTAAGCACATATTACCATATAATTGTCCCCTTTAGAAAGTGTGAGAGGAAACCCAACCATCAGTTTACATTACAGTCGAGTGAAGTTACTCAAAGTTTCTCTTCTGTCAGCAATTATAGCCAGCCTGTTCTGTGGGTGAATGACACCCAGGCTTTGTGGAAAGCAAACAAACGTAAAATCAGCTGCAGTCCCCCTGAGTTTGGGAGCAGAGTGCAAAACAATGATTAATTCATTCTCTTAGTTAGTCCTCAGTAGCTTCACTTGAGCGCAAATAATTACACTCGCCAATAAGTCGAGACAGCAGCTTCCAGCAGGGATCCATTAGCAAATTAGATGCTGCGGTTGGGCTTGTGCCACAAGATGAAGGGAAACCAATACCGTCTGGTATCTGGGAAACTGTCACCATGCTAGCAAATGAGGATACCGGATATGGGTTACTGGAGTAGGTTTTAGAGGGGGATCAAAAGAGCCAGAGACACGGTGGACCCCTCAGACAGGAAGCCACAGATACCAAGTTAAATATACACGATTGTCAAGTTACTTTATTCTGGTTTAATTAGGTCTTCTGTCTTTGGGAGTCTGGTTTGTTTCACAGTTCTGTTAGTGTTCCAATAACTTTAATAAATAGACTGGAGAGCTCTATAAACATCAGTGTTGTATTAAAGTGTGCCTAACACGGTGCACTTGAGAACGAATGTTTGCGATGGCGCTCCATGCAATGCAGTCATGCTAATGCTTGTGATGGATGTAGCACATTAGCTCCACTATGTCAGCCTTATTACATTCCCAGACGCGAGAGGAGCTCCATGTTGGGAGATTTATGAAGCCGCGGAAAACTTAATAAGGCCTGTCCCATAGCATGAATATCTTGTTTCGCCTAGGAAAAATACTTAATGAATGTCAAGGCTAGCCACAACCCTAATGTTGTGCTTCACATGAGATTTTCCGCACCACCGATGTGATGATAGCGTTCACCTTCCGACCAAGCAAATACCTCATTCCGATTAGATTATTACATAAGTGGAAGTCATATATTTATATATACCTTATATGTTAGGAAAACAAGCGTTTTAGGGGAAATTAAAGTCTTAAAGGAGCTCTCAGCTGGCCTTGTGTCAAGCTGTGGTTCTTGGGAGCCTTGTTAAACTTCTGTGCTCTCAAACGCAGCAGAAGAGACGTGACACTGTTTGCGTCAGCGCAAATATTAAACATTAACAATGGCCGCCACTGCTCTCATAAATTAGCTCGGCTGAGGTTTAGAAAGAGCACCCTTTGGAAGCTTCTGTAAACATTACACAGAAACCATCTGAGAAACTCAAATACAGAAAGTGGCCGGCCTGAGAACATATTGCTCCTCCAGGCTGGTCAGGCTGCATTCCATTCATAGCTCACGGGGTTATTTTTAATCACCATATACACAATGAGTTCTTGATTATTTATCAGATGTAGTTGCAGTTATAAAGATAACAAACCACCCAGTGAAACCTATTTTCTGGGCCATTTTTCCTCTAGTATTTAGGAACCTCAGGGGATGTAACAAATTGCTTCTGAATTGCCAGTCCTAATGATTGTCCTGGCTCAGTGAACCCTGGCTTTGTTTATATTTCAAACTTAAGTTGTAATGTAAGTGTTTACTAAGTGGAATTTTATGCTTCACTGAATTTAAACAGCGTGCACCACACAAACTAGCGCTTACATAGATATTAAATGTCTCTAAATATTTCCACCCAGTGACTTCCAAGTGCAGACTAACTGTTGTATAGCTAACTGAATTAAAAGACACAATGCATGTTAGTATATCACATGTTTAGATTGAAGAGTATAATAGGTAATATGGTGGACACATCTGACCCAACACTTGCTGTTTAATAATGATATGAGCTGTGGAGATTGTAAACCACATTTCACAAAAATAACACAATAGAGCTGAAATTACAAAACAATGTGGTAATAACGTTAGCCTATATCAGCAAATAGCATTGGTTAGGTTAGCATAGTCTGATATTTCCCCCAATCATTGAGGCCTCCCACAAGTGTCCACAGCAAGTGGTTCATGGGTTATGGAAGGAACGGGGTTAAAGTGTAGGGAGTGGGGCAAACTGTTACTAATAAAAAAAGCTGAGTTGCAATGATGCCTTCCACAATAGTCTATACGACAAACGGGTCATGGTACGTGAATCTGCTTAGAACCTATGCATCTTTTGTTCAACACATTCCCACTTCCAACTTGTCAAATACTGACGCTTGGTCAGTGCCTCTTAGCATCGAAGGCCGGCACACCGAGTACCCCTCTTGCATGTCAGGGATGGCGTGTCAATATACGCTTGTTACATGCATAATGTCCTTTCAAAATAATTATTCACAGGAAGTTAGGTTTAGGCAACACAACCACTTATTTAGGGTTTGGAAACGGTCATGGTTGGCGTTAACATCACTGACTAACGACTCGCATGATAAGCCACAACTGGCGTGACAAAATAAGTGAACACGGGCCACGAACAGCGGTCTCCTAGTTGAAAGTCCTTTGTTTGTTTGACCCATCCATCATAAAACGGACTCCCACACGCTTAGTACTTTGTCACTTGCTCTGACCTTCGGATAACGCCACGGGTGGGTTTACATTGGAGTTGAATGCCCAGTGCGTCACGTACAGTCACTAATTGGGCACTGCCCAATTGGCGGTATTTGTCGAGTTGGGAGTGAGAACATGTTGTTATAGGCCACTCTCACTACCACACCTCCCTTTTTGCCAATTAGAACACAAACCCACACTGTCACACCCACACACTTGACCTCCATACCAAATTTCAGCTTTCTATGGCGAAAACTGTAGCTGAAGTTAGGACACACAAAAAGCAATCAATTTACAAATAATCTACAGCAACCCAATCCTGATGTAAGAAAGAAGGGCAAAACAATAAACTCATCTTGGCCTTGAAGAATGAAAAAGGTTTTTCAGCATTTAAGAGCTCCACCAAACAGAACTATTCATTTAATTATGCTGTGATGCACACACAATCAGTGGCTGGTTGTGAAATAATTTTCTATTGAGAGCGCAAACCGGTGGAACCAGTTATGCACTGTGACCACCGCTAATGTCAACACACTGTATTTCCCAACTAGTATGATGCATTCCCATTGATACTACTAGGCACTAAGGATTGGCCAATTAGTCATTATTAGTCACTAAAGGAGTGTAACCTTTAGGCTGAAGATCAGTGAATTCGCTCTACCTAAAGTCAGCAGAGTATGAGACATCACATAATAGTAGGTTTAATTTGACATGTAAACCATCCTGATTCACAAAATAGACGTGTTTCTGACTCAGTTCAGTACCTCCAGTATTCTGTCAACCCATCTTCCATTCATTGTTCTTTTTACCCTTGTTTTTGTTGAGTCACCCTCTGACACCCTGGCTGTGTTTGATGGCGGTCTGTATTGGGTGCCTTTTTTCCTGACCACACCAGCGCGGGCCGAGCCGTTGAGCCAGCTGAGATTAAACAGCAGGCTACATCAGCCAGGAACCTTCAACAGATAGAGGGGAGAGAACAAAACAAACCTCTATCCCATTTGATCCCCCCTTTTTTCACTCCCTTTTTCTCTTTCTATCCGGGCCAGGAAGCCTTTCCGTGACTATATTAGGAATCAAAGGGACTACTACAGAAGGCACTGACCCGGCCACAGCTTTTGAACTTTTGCTTTGCTCTTTGACGGCCAAGTTGGGAGTCATGAGAAATACATGTTATCATGGTTGCTTTGAAGCTTACGGAAGTTACAGTGTATGGGATTATTTCAGCTATATTTCACATTTTGTCTTTAGGGTTAGCCGTGTATTTGATTAGTTCTGAAATGAGACAGACATGCTATCAGAAATGGATGCAAACAGTCTATTAAGATAGCATCAGATTGATTATTTCCTCACTGGTTTGTGGATGAGAAAGCCTCCCAGCAACAGGCAACATGAAGCCAAGAGGTCAAAAGTCTTCAAGTGTTTCCTGGCAACACAAGATGACCCTGTGTCGTTAAAGGAGCAGAGCTGGGGCGACTCATTGGGTTGGCAAACATGGTCGACCAAAATGCTTCCCTGTGGATGACTGCTTTGTGATTCCCTGGACACTCATTCAGGTCAAACGAGGGCAGTTTGGGGTCAAAAGGAAAGCATTACAATTGATTGACCCATAGAGGTCAAGAAACATTGATCTGATGGCTTAATGGTGAAGGAGTTTGGATGTTCTCTGCTGTTTTGTTCTTCAGCCTGGAGTTTTTTTCAGGATGGTATTATCTTATTATCTTAACTGGTTCTTGTTTGTATTTGCGCACATGTGAACCAGCTTTGTTTCAAATAAAGAGACACATACGATTTAAAGTTAAGAATGCCAGTTGGATAGCAAATAGCTGTTTGTTGTGTTAACTCCAAGTAGTTTTCTTCCTGTTTTCAAGGCTCATAAAGAATTATTTTGAGGAATTTCATAATTCATTTGATGTTGCCTCTTCAAGTCCCTCCTTCAATCTGTTATCTTCTGCCCACCATGAGCTGTGGACCTTTCCTTGAATTTGCTCTTCTATCATCATTACTGTACACAAGAGTATCGCAGCTTTCTTGTCACTATGGGATTCCATTTTCCCAATCGTTCTGTCTGCACTCTCTCATAAACTGTCATCCTTCCTGGGAAAGAGATGTGATCCTCTTGGGAAAAAGAACAAATAGTGCACTCCCCCATAAATGTCCTGCAAGGCAAAAGACACTCCCATGGTACTGTCATGGCACTCTATTAGGCAGCGCTGTTGTCTGATGTCCTGTTGTGAACTTAGTTTTGTAATCTCCATGGAAAAATAAAAACTTTCAACTTTGTTTGTTAATCAAATACCATTTTTTTGTACAAATTATTAGAATCCACAGCTGTTTTATAACCCTTTTGTGACCCAAAATAAAATCCTAATTTTCTGCCTGGTAGCACTGATGGATGAAAAATAAAAGTTCCCAGGGCCATCCAAGTTTAAACCTCACTAAAGCCCTCTTCTGCATCTCAAAACTGGTGTAACAGGACCTAGAAGATTTCGCTCAAGTGCTTTGGTGTAAGAGGTAAAGGACCTCTAATATCTGAGGGGATTAGGATGCAAAACTGGCATGGTTTCCTTGGCACCCTCTTAAAGCCCCCTCATTCAAACCCAGAGCTTCAATGAAAAGACAAGATCATTTCTACTTGAGCGGGATTTGGACAGTCTCCACTGCGGAAGTGTAATTTTGGAAGGGTTGAATTACTGTCAGGCCCCATCTACCTGAAAGTTAGCATGCAAAAGAAAAGGAGATTTAGAGTCAGGGTGTAAATTTGGAGGAACAGTTGGATAGAGTTTCCTCATGTTGATTTATGAACCATATATTTGACTTATAATCTCTTCAACAAACCCATATTTGTCATAATTTTAATGGATGATGGATCAAAGACAATTAATCAAAGGCCTCTATTTATTTTAGGGACCGTACAAAAACTATTTGAGTGGAGAGGGGGCTGAACCTTAAGCCTGAACTTGAAAAAAAAAGCAAAGTTATTAATGTTTTCTTAGAAAAAACTGCAACACCAACATATGAAAATCATACAACGTTGAATTGGCTCAACCCATTTTATCGAGAACGAAGAGACGTTATGATGTTATGATGTACAGCACCCCAAATTTAAACTAATATTTTAATGGAACAATCATTTTCACATATCCACCAATCATATATTAAATATTTAGTTGGCAACTGTCAAATTTATAATAACAAATAACAGTAACAACAATAAGAAAACAGAAAATATTCTAGTCAGTTTATTTTTTATTTTTTTATATATATAAAGCTGCAAACTATGATTAATGTGATAGAATGAGTGGACTGGACACAGTTTGTCATGCTGAACTTGAATTATACAGTATATGAACTAACTTTATATGACATAAGTAACTTTTGTTCCCCTTATTGTGTAGGTGGAACGACAGTAGAGATAATGTTTAATCACTTATATTCATAAAGATCCAGTGTATTCTTTGAAATAAATGGACATATTGGCTCTACAAACTATGACCCACGGTGCACACTAAAGCCACTATTGATATGTAGTATCTGGTTATTTTTTTTCTTGCATTAAATCTTGCAAGGGAAGACTGAAATAAAAATGCAAAAAAATGCAAAACCCCAGCCCACAAATAACTTGTATACAGTCCCTAATTGAAAGGCATTCAGAAAAATGCAATGCTTTTATTTTCATGTATTCAGGCTGCAGATATAGACATTTGAGATGGACAAAGAAACTTTTCTTATTTTCCTTCCTTTGGTGTGGTGTTCCTCGTCACCAAACGTTTAACCCAGACATTCAACAGTTGGAAACCCACACTGCTGAAATAACACCATGCTTTTGTCTTGACTTGTCTCTGATTACTCCTGCATTCAGCCTCCCAGCCCCCACATACATACCCTGTGGGGATAGCCACCTGTCTCGGCTGACTCCTGGGATGCCTCCCTGGCCTAACAGACAGCTCTTTGTGCTGGGGTGGAGGGGGGTGGGGGGTAAAGCCTCTTAGCAGGCTGTTACTGATAGGACTCAGGAGACTGCTGCTGTAGGGGCGGGGTTACAGCAGTGTAATACAGTGACGTTGTTCACCTGTCTTTTTTAAATCACCAGTGGTACAGACATTTCTTATGTTACAGCTTTGGTGGGTTTTTGTATTAGTGAATGTTCTTAAATGCAGGGTCAATAGTACAGTACCGTCCAGCCCAGGTGACAGCAGCTTTAAAATACACTGTATAACTGCAGAGACTGATAACTGACCTAACAGTGTTCTGGCAGTTTGCGTTAATGATTGCCTCTGCACAGATCACCATTTGAATCAGTGGTGCAGGACTCACTGACAGCTTGTCTTGCTCATGTAGTCAGCTGGCTAGATGTTCTACCCCCACCTTCTCTGAGTGCTGTGGCCACATAGGT
Source organism: Helicolenus hilgendorfi (assembly GCA_916700815.1). NCBI lineage: Eukaryota > Metazoa > Chordata > Actinopteri > Perciformes > Sebastidae > Helicolenus > Helicolenus hilgendorfi. The sequence continues at coordinate 884 of CAKALG010016975.1, read as the reverse complement.
GAGGATGTTGTACTTGCTAAGAGACTAATGAAGACAAATGATTGCACAGATTGCGGATCGGGTAAAAGTGCTGGAAGAGCAAGGTGCATTTCCTGGCCTTTAAAACTGTGAATGCGTTCAGTCGTGAAACACTCTGCTAATGGACTTTCAGGAACATTTCCTCATCCATTTACACTTACATAGAAAAAGTTCTAAAGCTTTTACACTCTTATAATCTCACAGAGATCCAGCAAATATTTGCTGATGGCATCAAGGAGGAATGATTGAGAATATGAACTACTATGACTCCCATTTACAAACTGCATAAATTTAACTTACTAGTTTTCTCTGGAGCTTTTGACAGCAACCTTCTCAGGCAAATGGCCCTTGCTCAGATGTTCTATACTACTTTGGTCACATGATAACAAGTGGTCATATACAGGAGGTAGATTCTAACATTGTCTGTGTTCATAGTGGTCTTTTTTGCCACTGAATATTGGATATGACCACCTTTATCTTTTTTAAAATACCAGATTTTAAATGCATTTTGTAGGTTTGTTTATGGCATTTATTCAATAAACTAGAAGCATGGGGCAAAAAGGGGAATGACAACAAAGGTTCCTCATTGGAATCAAAGTAGCTGTGAGGTACAATTGAAATCCCTGCAAAAGCTACTAAGTGAACTTTCAGTCTGAAATATTTAACCACAGATATGTGTTCTCAAGATCAAGAATGAACCTGCACGCTCAAGCTCCAATTTTTCACCCCATCACATCGAAATTGAACATTTAGTCTGTAGTCTGATGTTTGTGGCGTGGCTGTTCGGAGCGCATGCCCGTTCGAAACGGGCAGATTTCTTGGCCCAGTTTTGCAGCATTGTCTGGGGGGCCAGTCCATTTGGAGCA
>CAKALG010016974.1:0-16253 GCA_916700815.1 Helicolenus hilgendorfi | reverse complement strand
GGTGGCCTGGGTGTTGAAGATTGTCAGCTGCCGGCCTGGCGCGGGAGGGAGGGGAGAGAGTATTAATATGTTTATGACAGAGAAAACATAAAGCTCTAATTTTGACATGCCTTTAAGAGGAACTACACTCACACTGAGAGAAACATTAACGGAAAACTTCAACAAAGACTGTTACCACTATTGATTTACTGCTTGATTAAATGAGTGTGGATGGAGGTAAAATGGTTAAAGTGTAATGGTGATGCAACATGCTTTTACACTGAAAACTACAGTAACGGTTCTCAACAACCCCACCTTTCTGTTCATTTTAAAAGACTGCAGCTATACTGTATGGACTGTTATCTACAGCAGGAAGGCTTTTTCCCTTTGACACACAAGAAAAAGCACCCCTGAAAGAGACTACTAATGCTGAAAACAACAGACGCTATAGCAGCTTTATCGTAAGTGAGGGAACACATGCAGGTGTGGAAAAAAAAAGAAATATTGAAAAATGAGCTGGAACAAGTTCCACAGGCACTCTTAATATTCTCTGGACAAAACAGTGGACTCATGCTGCAAAATGATGAATAAATATGTATACAGGGTTTGGCATATTATGATAAAGTGTGAGCAATACACACTCACTACATGTCACAGCGAATTTCATTAGGAGAAGCCTAAATATCATTGTCAAAACACACTGCTCATGCATTAATTATGAAACGGAAAAAATACGCCAAACTTTCACAATACAGGAATCATAATTAAAAATCTCATTTGTATAATTTACATACAGAAAGCATCGCGAGCTCGTTATATTTGTGGCATTCGCACAATTACAATACATAATACACACCGGGCGTGGAATGACAGGGAGAGGACGTTCATGTGGAGTCATGCATGCAGCAGTAATGGGATTTTTCAGACCTGTCTGTGTTTTTAGCGGGTTGTTAAAGGGACTTTATAATCAAGTTAAGATGTTTATGTGTAAATGAACTTTAAATGCAGTTTATAATGATATTATGTTAGACTTTTAATCCCCGCAATTGTTTATTGAACATAAACGAGGTGCTGATTTGATAATCTCAGTGATTGAGAAGCACAACTCTATCAGGGCACAGTGCACCTTGGCACGCTCGCTGTGACGCTTCGCCGTCAAAGAGGCTCCAATTACCTCTCCATCGCCAAACAAGTGAGGGTCTTTATCGTGTGTGATGTGTGTAACTACAATCAGATAAATTACAGCGGGGAAAAGCACCTGCTGTTTGGAAACTTTTCAGGGGGATATGCCCACTGATTAGTTTGTTCTCAAACATTGCAGAGGATTTGAGCCAAGGGAGCTATCTCTCCTCTCAAAACAGTCGGCCTACTGTCGCAGCATAGATAATGACGCCTCCTAGTCAATTTTGCACAAAAGATTAGGAGTGCTTGATACTTATTGTTGCACCGTTTACAAAAGCTCTTCCCAGTCCCTTTAACTGGACACCATGATTCAACAAAATTTTAAAAAAAATGACAATGACAAAAAGGGGAAAGAGATAAAAATAAAAACAAAGGAAAGAAAAAGAAAACGCTCTGTTTTACTTGTTTTTTTAAAGGGTTTAAGGGGTGGTTATTCATTCTCAGAGGTTGAAAGGGTACAAGCCGATGAAATGACAGAAAATAAAAAAAGAAGAAACATTCTAGAAGTTCGATAAAGATTTACCTTTCTCCTGAAGCCAATCTTCTACTGGCCGGGTATATTTGAACGGGATTTTCTTATTTGCCATTTGATAGCGCTCAATGTCGCTGTTGCCTTTAAAGTTTGAAAGTTTAACAAACAAGCTTGAAACAGTCGGCAACAGCAACAGACATCACACATTTATACAGTGGTTTATAATGAGTTTTATCTTGGTTTAGAAATATTTATAAAAGCTTTATGATGTTTTTTTTTCTTCTTTTTCTTCAAGTAGCTTTAGTTTAAATGTTTAAAATTCATGTTTTTACAGCACACTCCACACCAATATTTAACATAATATCCATGGATTTAAAAGCACAACACATTATCCATAGCAGACAAACTGCATAAATAACCTGCAAGAAAAGGTAAAAACACAGGAAATGCATCACAGGTCCTGTAACAGTCATCATATTGCATCATAAAGACAACAGGAGGGATATCAAGTAGTTAAAAAGGTAGACATGCATTAGATGTCTTTCTCTGAAGCAAATTGGGGGTAATCAATGTGCACTAATTCTCCCACTGGACACCACCTGCTTTTACATTTCAAGGGCTAAGACGTGATTGGGTTTGGTTTGGAAGGAGGGAGCTGTAAAGTGGGTTTGCGGGGAGGTGGGGGCAAAAATGGAGGAGGAAGTGGTAATTTGAAGTACTGCGGACCCATTGGGAGGGAAGTCCCACGGTGACACAGATATGTGGAGGACAATGCATACAAATGAGATCATTACTGACATGGTGAGAGGCCTTTTGGGTAAAAAAAAAAAAAGCACTACACACCAGCTGCCACATTTCCCTCTTCTGAGGCCGTGGCGGACGTGTTCCAGGTATACAGGAATTAAGGATAATACGCCGCCAGTTACAAGGAACGTTGAGTGTGTTCTTAGTATTATTTCTGGCATTTTCCCATTGTAGATGCAATATTTTGTCTGACAATTACAGAGGCATTTCTCTCTGAGAGGTGTCTGGCGACGCTGAGAATTGAGACATTCAGCTCTGTCTTCAAACACTCTGAGGTATGACAAAAGACTGTGAAGTCTGTATAGAATTATGAATGGCACCACGGTGTCACTCAGTACCCTGGTGAGAAGGTATTTGGAGGAAAGAAGAAAAAAAAAAAGGCACCGGATCGGCATCGTTTATAACACAAGTGAAAGGGCAAGGCTTTATAATTGTGAGAAAAGGCCCTCTGGAAACGTGTCTTGTCTGGCTGCTAGAATTCTCTCAGGTGATTTATCTATCGACAACATCACACACACACTCATGGGGATCCGTCTGGGTGTCTGGCTAGGATATCATGCTCCTCCTTACGCCCATAAATCTTTCAGAGCATCCTTGTGTTCTTTCTTGGTTTCGGTTATTTGCTGCACACCTGATTTGGAGTAGTTCTCACCTGCTGATTAAAACTGTATGTAAAAGAGTGAGCCCACCACAATTACATTAAACCATTCATTAAGCCACTTACGCTCCAAAGCAGTTAGGTAAACCACAGCTCAGTTTCCTCTCAATCCTATCTTTCTATCGTTCCTCTCTACCTTTTCGGGGGAAAAGCCGGCCAAGTGCTCAGTTTCCAGCCAGCTGGGAACGAGAGTGGATATGGCTGCAAGGGAGCTCGAGGAGCTAAAGGACTGTGTCTGCAGCGTGCCAGCAGGTTAATCAGCTACTAGCAGGGCTCCCTCCCCATGCCTTTGATCTCCAGCAGGTTTTCGGGTGGCAGCCAAATACACTCTCCTCTGGACAAGGGCCACAGAGAGAGAGAGAGGCATGATGGTTGCATGTGAAACCAGAGGACGGACGGAAAAGGTGAGGAGTTTTGGGGGAGTGGGTGGAGGGATGGATTTGGGGGCGGGAATAACAGGGGAGGGAGGACGTGCAGCATCTATAAACCGTCAGCTGGAGTGAAATCACATCTCAACCTGAGAGAACGAGGCATAAGCTTGGCCTGCATTGCTAATGGCGCGGTCTCAGGTATAGCTCTTACATTGTTCTGGGTGATTAATGAGGTGACAGTCCCTCCCCGTAATGAATACACCACAAGCTAATTGTCCAACTAATGAGAAAAACCTCTCTAGTTTGTCAATTTGATATTCAATTTCTAAAGGTGACTCCAGAATGGATGACCTTGCCAATAAAAGCACTATTGTTTATTATAAAATAACTCTGCCTTCAAGGTTTTTTTTTTTTTTTTTCAAAGCAGAGTGGACACATCGTTCCTCAAAGATTTTATTTTTTTTTTATCAGCCTTTCTGCGCAAAGAGGAAAGTGCAATTTAGCACCATTTTGATGTTCTGTCACTGCCAGAGAGCCCATTTTGAGTGTAATTTAAAATCTATATTATGTTTTTTCGGTCGCACACGTTGTTCAACTATGCAATTACAAAAATAATGATAATAGTAATTTTAGTGTTTGACATGTAAACATTTTGTTGTTTTCTATAATGGTTTTGTTATGAATCTCAAGCACAGACAACCTAATTTCTCAATTCTTAATGCACATACTCAAAACACATTATTCCTACAACTAGTGCAGTGCCCGTTCGGAGTGCGTGCCTGTGTGGTAAGGGCCGATTGCTTGGCCCCCAGAAGTTCTGCTTGCATCGTTGTCAAACCACGGTATGGCTGCTTGTACCCGCCAAGTGTGAAGTTGATTGGCTGAACGGTTCTCAAGATATGTGAAGGAAAAGCCGGCGATCTTCCGCATCCACTGGGCCCATAGAGCAGGCGGAGTAGCATTTCCTTTAACTCCGCCTCCCAGCCCTCGGTCTAGCCGCGGTCTGGGTCTCAATCACATGAACAGCGGAAGGAAAATAACTCTGGATTTTTATTACAACTTTTAGGACTTAATAATTTAAATAAGGGCTATTCAAGTGTTCACTAGGAAGTTTATTTACCTAAAAAAAATGATCCGCTGATTTACAGACGTCTCTTTCCCAATATAAGTCTACAAGAAAAAGTCTTTTTGGAAACAGAAGTTATAGTACCACCGTTTGGCCACTATGAACATTTGCTTCAAAGCCTGGTGCTCTTCCTGGGCGTTTGGGCTGGACCCACAAATCCAGGAGAGTTACAGTTCATAAGTTTCAGGTCAAAATGTAAAGTCCATTGTTATAGCGCCACCATCTGGGCAAATTGCATTACATTCGACACTGCACTCTCTTAGGTCCCCAGCAATACACTTGCCAAGTGTGAAGTCAATCAGACGAACAGTTCTCGAGATATGCGGAGGACACACCAACAGACAGAAATTCCTCGCTTTATAGTTAGATGCAGTGTTGATGCAGTTTTTTCCGACATGTTTGCATGTGCAAAACATTGAGGAACAACCTCTTATTTATTCTGCAACATATTGTTTTTCAGAAGTCAGTCATGCATATTTCATATGTCGTTGCGCAGCTGAGTGGCTGACTGCTCACCTATTTAATCCTGTTAATATTTCATAATTTGCTGCGGTTTCTGTGTTTATAAACAGTTTCTGTGTGTCTCTTTTAGCTCCTAATGCATGCCTTCGCCATATTTTTCCTCCCAGCCAAAACAAAGTCTAAATGTTTCCCCTTTGGTGGCGGCTATTCAGTCAACACAAACACTGGCACGGCGACAGTCGTCTGCCGGTCGGTCGCTTCGCTCTATTCAGTTTGCTTGCCAGACTAATCTCGCTGGGGTTCCATCACAGAGCCAGTGCTTAGAGCGCATCAAAACTGCGAAAATGGCTACTGTGACAGGCTCCTGGCATTCGCTCTATTTGGGGGATGATGAGTACATTTGATATACTGCGGCCCTGTCCAAAAACCATCATTCCGCAGCTCTACTCCATAGCTAGCTGCTGCAGCCCCTGGATATGAATATCCTGCGCCACCCACCTCGGTTTCAATCTACACCTGGCTCTCATCTGCGTCTCTACTCCACTTTCTCTGGCTCTTAATTCATCTACCCAAGTTTCCATCTATTCTTTCCTTCTCTTCAGCCACCATACATCTAGCTATCCTCTGCTCCTTCATCTGCTCCCTGCTATTCTTGCTCTGAAGGCCCTGACACACCCAGTCCACGGTCAGCTGACAGTTTGGGGCCATTGGTGAGCGTGATGAATCAGCGGCGCCGCCCGTCGGTGAGAGAAATCACTCTAATTGGCGGTTCAGCTTAAACAAATCAGTGCACGAGAAGATAAAACGGGCGTGAGGAAAGCAAGCCAACGAGTAAAGTCAAGAGGCAAAACAGAAGGCTTTTCTCATTTTCTTCATCTCATCTGATCATTCCGATACACGGATATTTTCACAACAACATGGCCATCTGGAATGAAGCTAAGCGGTGAGTGAGAGCGGTGTGAAAATGGTTGGCAGCCGCCGCTTTGTTTCATGTACGTACCATAACAACGGCTTGTATATCCGCAGTCCTTTTTGAATGACGAATACAGACTACCACGACCTGCTGTTGTAGAGTTATTTCATCTCATACAGGCGGAGAGCGTAGGTGGTAGTTGGCCGTCGGCTGTCGTCTTTGCAGTGTGCTCGATTGCTTTTTGGTCAAGACAAAGGCGAAGTGAGGCGACACAACTGGTGGCCTTCTAGTTCTTTGATGTCGGGTTAGTGTGTCAGGGCCTTTATCCTTGCTCTTCTTGGCTGAATCAGACCTCTTCAGCTACAACAACAACAACTCTGGTATCATTAATCTACTTTTTCACTCACTCTTTATTCCCTTTCTCTTCTTCTCTACCCATCTATCCGTCTATGCATCAGCTCTTTCTACCTTCTGTCAACTGATTCCATACATCTACTCCATTAAACGCCTGTGTTCCCTCAGTGGCTGCGTTTCTTCTCCATTCACCCATGTCCCCTCTGTTTCTCCTGCTTGCTTTCCCCTCCATACTCCCTTCCATTTTCTCTCTCCCAGACGTCAGACAAAGCCAGGGAGTAAACTCATCATTTATCAGGCCGCTCTGAAATTTATGGCGTTGAAAGGATGAATTAGACTGGCGGCTTCTACACTCGGCTTAGTCTGAGTTCTGAGAGCGACAGAGATTGTGTCTCAGATAGGGCTAATCATGTTTGGCCCCAGGGACGCGCGGGGATTTATCTGGTTCCCGAAGAATTGTTTCGTCTGAATTTCAAGACAAAGATTGGCAGATAGCATAAAACGGTGCTGCTCATTGTGCCCGTTTCAGGTTGCGGGAGTCGTAACATTGCACCGATAAAGGTCTTTGTGTGTCTGAAAATGAACACAAGGCCATTCAGGTTATGACCAACTCTCTTGTGCCCAGCACGGATGCTGGAACACACACAGAGACACACTTTCCCCGAGGCCCAAACAGAGTAGTTAGGCCAATGGTCATTCATCTGAGACAACGCCTGGACCTCAGCCAGCTCCGGCAAAGTGTGATGCACAATCTCCGCCGGGCTCGGTCTAGTAATTCTTTGATTCAAAGATTCAAACTCACGCAAAAGAAAGATCATGTAATCCCAAATCAAAGAGCACAAGGATTCGGAGTGTTATATAAGGAAATTGGAACCCTCTCGCTAAACAAAGACAAGCCCCTGCAGTAATGTGGGTTGTCACAAAAGTACACACAATTGTAGGAGAGATGCGCGGCCCGGATGAACACCGAATGGGGAAAAAAGGATGAGAAACGTGGATAATAAAGGAATCTGAGGACAGAAACAGAATGGAGATCTGAGGGGGCACTGTTAGAGAGGGGGAGTAATTAGAGAGAGATGCACATACTCTCTACGTCCACACACAAACACACACTGAACTCACGGAAGCTGCAGAAGCCGGATGGAAATGCTGCTGTATGGGATCAGTGTGGCTATATTGTTATATAGAAGAATGGGACTGAAGCGCACAAGTCCGTCTTATTCCTCAATAGTCAATAGCATTCAGATTATCAATCCTTATCTTGTAAAATTGTTTGTGATAATCACTGTTGTGATGGGCTCGCTGGGAATTGTTGGTAGATTAAATATTAGTTTGCAAAAATCAAGGCAAAACAGAACATTTTTTTTTTTTTAAAGTTAAAGGATAATTCTGGTTTATCAACTTGGGTCTGATTTTTTTTGTAGATTTAGCCGCCATTTCTGTCAATTAAAATGACACAGAATTAATCGAATGTAATCAGTTGGCATAATTCAGTCAGCTTCACTACCTGTGTTTCTTCTTACTATGATAGGTAACACCTGGACCAGCGACCTGACGGTAGAGGTACCAAAAGAATTCTGAGAGGTCTCACAATGTCTCATTTTTGTTCAATCAACATGTGTCATACACTCCCTGGCCACTTTATTCGGTATACCTTTCCAATGTAATGTAATCCAGTACAACAGCTCTGCCACATATTCTACCTTTAAGCTTCAAATTGTCCGTTTTTGTTAAACTTTCCAAGAGGTGTTTTTTTTCTGAGGTTGGAGTTAGTGGTGTTGTGTAATGGACTTGAAATAATATTCTCCAAAATATTAGAACCACCTCTCAATATAATGTGGTCCAGTTCAACACCACTGCAAACTACAACGTCAATATAACATACAGTGGAGTCAACATATCAAAACTGAACATCATTATCTTTGTAAAGGTAGAAATGATTGCAGAGCTGTTGTACTGGATTACATTCAATTCTACAGGTGTACCTAATAAAGTGGCCACTTAGTGTCAGATATAAGACGATGCATAGACTCAATTAGTCCCCCCCTCCAAAATAAATAAATAAATGGAATCGCTTCTTGTAAGTGTACTCAATAAGTGTTCTCAATAAGTGTTCTCAATAAGTGTGCCTTTGCTGATCTTCTTTGATTTTGCTCAACACTATACAATGTTTGGAGTACAATTTTTGAAACCTTCTGTCCAAACATCACCTGGGATCATTTTTATATGATGTGTAAAATGATGTTCTTTTGTACCTACAACTGGCTGCTGCTAAGAAACTGATGCTTCACACCTGAAGTCTATCACTCCACGCTTTGCACTGTGGCTCAGGGAGATGTTGCTTATTATACAAAGGGAAAGACTAAGTGTGCACAAACCCAACAAAAAGAACAGATTTGAGAGAATAAAGGGGCCTTTCTTATCTCTACATTCACGATGGCTGTATGCTTGGTAGCATTGGACTCTAACCTCTGTCTGTATGAGTGTGGTATTAAACCGTTCTATCTGGTTTCTTTTCCCTCACATTTTTTGTATGTCTTTTATTTTGAAATGGTTGAAATGGAAACTGAAGTAAAATAAAATATGAAACACAATCACAGGGTTTAGCTACATTATCTAAAACCCATTTGAGGCTAAGATTGAAAGTGAGCACACCTGATGAAATGTTGGTAATAGGTTGGAACTCTGCACACAATTACTGTTGTTCTGCAAAAAGTGATGGATGTTTAAATGGCCAGTTTGGGTAATAACTTTAATAACATTGTTTACTTTTCTTTTCTTCTTCAAATAATTGTAGCTAACTTGGAGTTTTATATAAAACCTATATGCTCTTACTTCTCACCCCATCTGATTAAACACAGATGTCATTTGTTAACTGAGTGAGTATGATGTCATAATAAATGTTATAAAAGACGGACAAAACTACAAAATGAAGGCCTAAATTGTAATAAAGCGAAATCATGTGCATAAATCTGACCCAACGTTGCTCTATTAATAATTAAAAGGATGTAACACTGTGAAAACCACCTGCTGCCATTTAGAGCAGATCCCAACGCCTCTATACTTTGGTGGCCCAACTTTGCAAACACTGCTGTTTAGATGTCCAATTTACACGCCCCAGGCTATTTTGCAAGCAGCTTTGAATGACAAGCAATCCACCAACACCTTTGTTCTCACCTATTCCCTACCAGGGAGAGAGGGCATGCCCGGATCCGGTAACTGTTTATTGAACGACCTGAGAGCCTTGTGGCGGCTGCTGCCTTCAAGTAACGCATTAGGAGTGTGAGAAAGCAGTCGATGAGTCTGCACCCTAACATGTAATTACTCATGAGATGACAACGCCTTTACAAGGGAAAAAAAAAAAAAAAATCAATCATCGTTGAATTGCTATCACTGAGTGTCCTGCAAATTACCTGTGCAGAAGAGAAAAAGAAATTACCACGCATTCGATCTCCTCGACCTCAACTCTATTCCAAGACGAGGCAGGTGGACAGAAAAGGGAACAAACCTCAACGCAATCACTTGGAAGGAATCCAAAGCTTAAAAAGTCAGAGCTCTTTCTGTTGTGTAATGTTTAAAATGAGACGCAAACCCAATGGACTTTTAGCAGTGATTTCTGAATGGACGCAGGCTGTGGATCATAGATATTGGCAGATCTATCAATAGAAGGTTGAGAAAACAACCACTGAACGTGATGCAGAAAGCACTTCTAGATAATTATGAAGGTGGAGGGGGTTCAGCTGTTATCTGAAATGACTGGCCAATAACCTCTTCCACTCCTTAAGGGCGCTGTAGCTGGATCAGTTTTAGATCTAGAGTGAAGTGAAACGTACTGGTATCATAGGAAACTAGAAAACCTACGGAATCCATTAGTACCAATTGGGAAGAATGCTAAATAATGCTACAAAGTTACACTCAATTTTGGTGAGGAAAAACTGGCATGGCCATTTTCAAAGGGGTCCCTTGACCTCTGACCTCAAGATATGTGAATGAAAATGGGTTCTATGGGTACCCACGAATCTCCCCTTTACAGACATGCCCACTCTATGATAATCACATGCAGTTTGGGGCAAAAAGTATAAATGTGTTGTCTCATATTCTAAAAATGGTGTATTTGAATATTTCTGCATACTGGGGTCCCTAAACAGTCCTGGAATTACATAAACTGGGTATCACTGTAAAGCTGAGACTCTTGTGGATCCAATAAGCTTAATGTGGTGTCTTAATGTGGTATTTAGGAGGGATTATTGATAATTTCTATCAATTCTGGAGTGGTAAAAATGGTTAAATTTACCACCAAATCTTTGTAGCAAATGGTATCAACCAAAACATTGCTGCAGCAACTTATGAGACATAATAGAGCATGGGAATGACCATCATATACGTCTATCATAATGTTCTAAGGCTTTATCCACTTTCACAATTTGTTTTAATTAATCAATTGATTTTGTATTTCTGATTTATGACTAGACCAATTCGACACACAGTGATGAGCTGCATCTCAAATTAACCTTCAGGTTCCCAGCTTTCAGATGATGTTCATCACTTCTATGTGACATCTACTCTTGACCTGCTATTTCCCTCTAAAGAAGACAAAAATGGGTCTATGAAAAAGAGGGGAAGTGTAAAATGTTAAAGATGGAGAATAGTTGCATTCTTGTGTAATACAGGACCGAGATCTAAAGGAGCGTAACAAAAACAAATACCTCTACGCAACAATGCAGTCACATTTGTCTGATTAGTTCAATTCCTCCAATGGGTACGTGATGGAGATGTCACTCGCGTGCATGTTGTGTGCCACATGTTATGGCAGTATTTTCCGGTATAAGTGTGGCTGAAATGCAGTTATGAAACCCGTCCAACTTTATCTGGTCAAAAAAAAAAGAAAAAAAGGCAAAAGACAGCCGACGGCAAAAGAAAGCCAGAGACAGAAGAGATTAACATCACCTGCGCTGGCATTGAACCAAACCGAAACAGCGTGCCAGGTCACGCCAGGAGAGGATGCTGCTGCCCTGTCCTCGGTGATGACATGCAACTAGGAGCATGCTGTAGGGCGGCTGAGACGTAGGGCTGAGAAGTGAAAGGGATCAACTCCTATTTGTTTGCTCCTTACCATTGGGTAGCATAAGCGTTTTTGCACTGTATTTTTTTTCTCCAGTGTTCTCCAGATGTATTTCTGGACACATTTCTGTTACCAGTAGCTCCACATCTTGTAATATAACACTAGTCAATCTTAAACATTTATTCTACATCTGTTTCTGTCCAATTATGTCTTGCTGCTATGGCACAATTTTACCTCGGAGATCAATCAAGTTCCATATTATCTTTTGTCATCCCAACTTCTCTGCGCCTCAACTGCCACTTTGTGCCCATGTTTCTTCCCAGTGCGTCGTCTCTGTTTGACTGAGTGAAATTGAAGAGTGGGTAATAGTGAAACGAGGACACAAAGGGGGGCCTCACCTAAGCTGGCTGGCAATGTAGACACAGATATCAAAGACCAGGAGAGCCAACTCAATTTAATGGACTGTTAAATAGAAGCGGGAGGTGATTTTCTTCCCTTCCTTCTCTCTGTCTCACCCTTTCTCTCAGCTAGTTAGCTCATCTCTGTTCCAAATGAAGGGAGTGCCTTAGCCTCCAGATGGAGTGGGCTCCGTCTGATGGCCCTATTTGTATGCAGCTGCTGTGCTGCTTCTGCTGACCTGGGAATGAGAGATACAGGCAGGCAGCGGCTTTATCTGGCCAACAGGCCACCCTTGGTTTCTGCCTCTATGCCCACCGACCAAATGCCTCTCGGTGCCTTCCAATCCCTTTTCCTTGAAATGAACCGGCCAGATGTTGCACAGTTAATGCCTCTTGCAAGACAAAAGATCCTAGCTCGGTGCGCTCCTCTCCTGTGGAGTCAGGTGTGAGGGCATGAGAGTGGAGAAGTTGTCTGACGCATGGTTTGCCACAGGAGCAGAGTGTGTGCCAACTAATGCTACTGCATGCCTCTTAGGCTATGTTCACACTGCAAGCAAATGTGGCCCAAATCGGATTTTTTTGGCTCTCATGTGACACAGATCTGATTATTTCAGAGTAGCACTGTCAAAGTTAACGCGATAATAATGCGTTAACGCAAATTAGTTTTAACCACACTAATTTCTTTAATGCATTAACTCAACTTGCGATTTTTAGGTTGTAGCGGGCTCAGTTTTAAAGGTAGAATGAAGATACTGGCATCATATGAAACTAGGAAATCTAAAGAATCCATTGATATCAACGATGTCATACTAGCTTGTCAAGAAGTAGGGCTAAATAACGCTGCAAACTCATCCTATGCAGTTTGGGGCAAGTCATAGTCAAGTCAGCACACTGACACACTGACAGCTGTTGTTGTCTTTTGGGCTGCAGTTTGCATGGTATGATTTGAGGATTTATGCTAAATGCAGTACCTGTGAGGGTTTCTGGACAATATTCAAAGTCAGAAAGTAAGTTTAAGGACGGTGTTTTGGGATGTCAAACAATAACGTTACACATCTTACTTTGGATTATTTAATTTACTTCACAGAAGAGCTGTTAAAGTTAAATATCAGCCGAAATGAAACGTCTTTCCCAACAACTCCACTGTGTATTTTCAGAACAATGCGGTGAGGCGTTTCAGGGCAGAGATTCGTTCACACTGATGTCAGATATGGGTCACTTCAAACATGAATGTGAACAGTATAGGCAGAAAGATCGGATCTGGGCAAAAAAAATTGGAACTGAGCATTAAGACCCGCAATGTGAACGTAGCATTAGACTTCTGAGATGTTTTACCCAAAAGAACAGAAGGAAGTGAATCGTTGAATTGTGAATCGGAAGTGTTTTTTTTATCCTTGGTGGTGCCCTTTGCTTAAACAAATAGGTGGCGTCCAGTGGTTTTTATAACTCTAATTTTACTCTACATGTAACTTGCAGAAATTCATCAAACAAATGAATAAGAGTGGCAGTACCTGTGGGAAAGTGCTCATTGATTGGCCAGTTGTCCACCTGCAAAGTGGCGTTACCCCCGTTCCTGGTGAATCGGACCAAATGGTATTTGCCATCGTTTACCGCTGTGGTTGTCTCCTTAACGCTGATGTCCACTGTCCCAATGTTGAAAGTCACACCTACTTTGCCTTGTTCCTGGAAAAGACACAAAGAGAGGAAGGGCAGAAGAAGTTAGTGGTCTGATTCCAGCATTGTATGAACCCAAATCTTTGAATACAGCACTCTACTGGCAACTGGCATCAAATACAGAGCGCTCCACTTCTCAATAAGTCACATCTGTCGCTAAGCTAGACAAATTTGAACTGCTGCTGTGCCAAGATTCCACCTATTGTTGTGCAGTAACGAATTAATTATACAATAAACTAACTGTAAAAAGTTCAATAAAGCTACTTGGATGAATGCCCTCGGCTGGTGCTAATGGCGAACTACTCAAGAGGACCTGAGGACGCCAGCGCTACGCTTCATTATACCACTGTAATGTGATGAAAATAGGCTGCCAGCAGAGATTGTAATGATGAGTAATGCTCCCTGCAGCCTGTCACTGCGAAACTGGCAGGACAGATGCCTTTTTTCTGCCGCGGCCCTTACAAACTGTATGAATACCATATGTTTTGTTTAGCTCCTAACGCTAAACTGGTTTTAGCGTGTCCATAAATCGTGATCCCTCCCCATCATTTCACCCCTCTCCCCTCGACCCCACTCATTTTCATGAGCTGCCAGTGTGTTTTATCGCGACTGCTCGCATATGCGCGGGCATGTGGGCGTTACATGCAAAAGGTTTTAGAGCGGAGGCAGGGCTCGAGTGAGTGGTGAAGGGGAAGGGCTGTGTTTTCTGTGTCATTTGTTTTAATCCCCCACAGGGAATCTCTCAGTGTAATTACCTACTTTAGAAGCCAGCAGCAGAGGGACCGTTTCTCATAACAAAACGAAAATTAAGAAGACTTGCACAGGGGAGAGACATATTGTTAACTGATCAGCTGAGATCACCGGCCCTAAATGTTGCAATGCAGACCTTGATAATGTCAAGGTGAATTTAACAGTGCTTGTCGGCACCAAAGTATTGCAGGACTGATAAAACTTGAATGACACAACACTTAAACCTGATGATCTCTATTTAACATTAGAGGCTCTTAATACCGTAGGAGAGCATTTAATAAGGCCAACCCAGACTTAACACAGTCCCTCACACTTTTACATTCTCAAATATTCTCCATTTCAAAGATTCGCTGACAATCGAATACAGTATTTAATTGTGCTTAATCGCATGGTTGTCCATAGTTAATCTTGATTAAATGTACATTTTTTATCTGTTCAAAATGTACCTTAAAGTGAGATTTGTAAAGTATTTAATACTCTTATCACCATAGGAGTGGATAAATAGGCTTGCTTTACGCAAATGTATGTATACATTTATTATTGGAAATTAACAACACAAAATGATGACAAATATTGTACAGAAACCCTCACAGGTACTGCATTCAGCATAAAAAATATGCTCAAATCATAACATGAACATTCAGAACAACTGAAACCCAAATATCGCAAGTTACGTTAATGCCTTAAAGAAATTAGTTAGGTTAAACAAATTTGTGTTATTATCGCGTTAACTTTAACAGCCCTAATGATAATATTACTATACCACCGGATTACTAGAGCAAAAGCAAGCAAGAGTTTACTCTTTAGGCATTTCTGCTCTATTAATAAAAAGGAAAAAGCAATACATATGAGACCAACAAGGAACAAATATTAACTTTTTTAATCAAGTTTGTCCTCCCATTTCTACTCCTTAAGTAGAGCACCTAGAAAACCTTGGAAGACAGACGGCTCTCTTTATATTTATCTAAATTAGGATCCTGTTGTTGTTTCTTAGCAAGTGCAGGAGTTTATTCTAGCCTTAATTTAAGGTACAGTGCATCTAGCAGAAAGGTAATCTTTCTTAAAGTTTTTAAGGAAGTAAAAAGTTGTCCAAAGTCTGCAGTAAAATGACTTTGTGTGCTTAGAACCTGCAGAGACTGCTGCAGTTTCCTCGACAAGTACTTTTAACTGCCAAGGCGGTGTGAGGATCTGCTCTGTGTAGTCAATGCCTCACTTGGTACAGTTAAAACACCCTTTGTCTCGTCATAAAAAAAGAGATACGGTGCTTGAGACCATAATGCAAGGAACGACCGAGCGTCTCTCCTCCGTAACAATCTTGGGCTCGACTAATAATGGAAGAAGAACGTCACCAAAGACACGAGAAAGCCATCTCCTAAAAGCCGAGGTAGGGCTCGGAGCGGGAGTCGGGCGAACAGAATATCTGAATGCGCACTTAACGTCTACTGTCAGAGAGGTTGTAAATGGGCTCTTAATTTAAGTAGTTGTCATTAAAACTTAGAGCAACAGACAAACGCACGTAATAAAAAAAACGTGTGTGCGGGCATGCTCGCTGCTCATCTACATATAATCCATGCACCTAGACGGGCTAAGGTGAGCACACAACAGGGATATGTTGATGATCTAATGTGACAAGGTGATGTTCAGTGTGTGTGTTGTACCGTGAAAAATACTACTAAAGCATCCTGGCTCTCCTGACTAATGACAGGACCTTTCCCTGGTAGGAAAAAAAACCCCACTATGTCTGACGGCCTGAGCGCATACAAAGCACAGACAGACACATCAGCGCTAGTACATCCGCTGTGACCTTCAGAGGCTCTGGCAGCCCCAGCTCTCCTGTGTAGTCGCATCAAAGCCACATCACCGACCCACTAATACCTACAAACAAAGACAGATCGTCACCCTCCTGGCCTTGCTACAAACAAACAACAAAACACAACAATTGTACACCTCTGTAACTGTTGCTGAGTGCCCGCGGGCAGTGTGCAGAGGGGGGAAACTGTGTGCGGTAGTGCTCTCGCAATGGCACAGCTCTCCCTCTCTCTTTCCTT